>JARQZK010000375.1:0-20529 GCA_030704885.1 Cynegetis impunctata | reverse complement strand
GGCAGACTTCACTCATCCCAGGTAGAAGAACGAGTATCTGAACGAGGTGAGAATCCACGTTCAGAGTGACTGCTGCGTAGTCTGAATTGCATTTTGATATGTTTTTGGATCCGCTCAAACATGCATTCGCCATTGAAATTCTTATTCTCATAACTTGGCTGAGCTGGAAAATGTGACTATTGAAGAAATAGCATTTCCCACAAATCACTAATCTTTTCTATGGTATCGAAATACGTTTCAGGGTAGTCATTTGAGCTATAAGGCATAATTTTGTGCCATACCTAAGTTTTCACTGAAAATTAGAATAAAATAGGCAATTATTTTAATTTTTTTTCCAATAGATTAAATAAACTATAATATTGAAAAAATCAATTCAAGAATTTATAGTTTGTTGAAATATTCATTTCAGACAAAAGAATAATATCATCAACTATCTTCTCCGGGATTTGACACTACTATTACGAAATAAATAAGGTCGCTAACGAGTACAACGGACTTTTACTTTAAAAAAACCTGATGAATACAGAAGCATAAAAGTTCGAAGGATATCGAACATGGTGCTCGGTGAAATAATGATTCACGAAGCGAATATAAATGGAAATGCAAATTATGTGTTGTTACATTTTCAGTTGCTACAATTGCATTTGCAAGCGTGCAAAAGCATATTGTGAAAGTATTCAGCAACAAAACTTATTTGTTGAATATTTTTGAAAGCAATAGAAAATATACATTGCATCAAAATAATCAAGGTAAATAGATAATACTCTATTTTGATATAATATATATTTTCCTTCCTTCTACAAACAATATTCTATATATGCTCGTAAAAAGCTAGTGGCCCTATTTCCATGTGTGACAAATAATGTTGTTTTAATTTAATAATAGTTCAAAAGAATATATCGCTTAGAATGCGGAACTCTCAGAATAATTTTCTGTGACTGTTCTTTGAAATTTGAAATTTTTTGACTTATATATTGAAACTGGAGTTAAGAAAATCTATAATATAAGATGTCCATCGATCATATCTCTTTGTTTTCTAATACTCTATATAGTTGGAAGCTACTTATTTTTCTAACTAAGGACGTGACACTACATAAATAAATGCATTAAAATCGAATTTTATAATACTCTATGACCTTAGTCAACAGGTGTATCTACAGAAGATTGAAGAGTTGATAAATAAATATGATGAAAATTAAACCCAAAAATATAGTTTTCATACGAATTGTACAAATACAGAGCCATCAGGCTTTTTTGTACACGATAAAAGTTACATCAAAATTATAGAAAATTTTTCAGATGATTATTTGATTGCTTTATTTTTCCTGCGACGTAAATATTATATATATCTGCATCATAGTATTTCATTTCCCTGAACACAAACAAATTCTCTATTTCCATATGTAGTAACTTATTTCCTATTATTTATTCGAATTGACCTCAGTTTGGTCAGCGGCAGCTATATATCTTGACACTTGTTCTATTTTCAATTTTTTTTTCATTGGAAATATGTTTTTCATAATAACCTTAATTCCGTTACCTTCAGAAACACCCAATGACAAAATGTTGACCCAATATATCGCCATTTTCGGTTGCTAATTATGCTAATTAACACACCCAAACAGAAACTTCAAACGGAAAGTTACATATGTACTCTTCCGAAAATTGAATATTCCCATTAATTATGCAACATCAATTCTAGTAAATACTAAACTGGATTAATATACATCTTATTCGTTGAACAACCGAGGTTACCTATCAATACGTCTCTTTCCATGCCCATGTCACGCGAGTACCCATACTCTCACTTTCTTGAAGCCCCCTTAAAGCCCTACTCCTTTAAATAGTCAAATGTATCTTACTCTCATTCTCATTAGAATTATTCCCTGAATACAAAGAACATGAATCTCTTAGGCGTGTTGTTATTTTTTATAAGTGTGGCTTATGTTGTTTCCGAAGAGTCTAGTTACACATCCAAATATGATAATATAGACATAGATAGAATTTTGGGCAATGACAGAATTCTTACTAATTATATAAAATGTATGATGGACCAGGGTTCTTGTACATCAGAAGGCAGAGAACTGAAAAGTAAGTTTTTATACATTTTTCCAATTAATGTGTTTTATTATTCTCAAGTTTTCATTTCTTTATATTAAGCGTTTCAATCATATTGATTGTGAAGTAATCAAAAATTTTACGGAATTTAAAAAACAGAATCATTCACACAGATAGCTATCGTCAAAGATAAATCGAAATTTCGTCACAATGAATGAACTTGCCAAATCCCTGAAAAATCCACTTGTTTCTTCGATATATCTTTATAAATTAAATCATCACTAACCAATATTATTTGACGAATGATTGAAATGGCTATATTTATTTCAAAGAATATTTCATGATTTCATTTTTTTTTTTGTTCCAATATTACTTCAGTATAATAAAATACACAATATCTGGAAATGATTCATGTATTATCCATAACTGTTCAATTGGATGAAATTATTTGAGGAAATCGCAGAAGTTATTGTACTGAAGCCATATTTTTTTCAAGAATGAAATTGATAATGATATTTAGTAGGGTGCTATCAAAAATCACAATATTGTCCGGATTTGGATTAAGTTTATATGATTATTAATATTTTGATTGCTATATTATATACATGTTTTAAGTTCTACCAAAAATACAAAATATTTCTTGAAAATGTTTCGTGAATTACAGATTCAGTAAAGGTGATTAATTTGATCAGTTGTGGAAATTGGGTTTATCATGAGGCTATGGCATTTTAATAACGCTTATTTTAGATAATGAAAAAATTATTTGATATATTTCATAAGCAGATTATCTATTAATTGAAAGGTTTCAGTAAATACATATCTATATAATGCATTAATGGTTTTTTTCCTTCTTCTTTAAACTTGAATTAAAATACGATCAAGCGGAGATTTATATTAAGGGTCTTAATAACATGGTGGATTATTCAAAACCATACTCAATAATAAGCAGTTTATAACTAATTTTATATTAAATTCCTCCTATTTGTTTACCAGCTGAATAATTATATAACAATAATTTTTATTTCCTAAAAACTGTTCAAGTTCAATATTAATAAAAGTTCACCTAAATAGTTGTTAATTGGGACAAAAGCGCTATTCCAATTTTTTTCACAAAAAATCTAAAATGTTTTGAAAAAATACTTTGGGTGAATGAGACTTTTGAATCGTACAAATAATTTTACTGAATTAATTGCACTCAAAGCTTTCCGCGTATAAATTATGTATTGTATTTTCAAGATAATAGGTATTAACGGTTCAAACCAGACATGACATAGTTAACTTTCTCGGATACAAATACTAAACACAGACAAAATGATAAGGCATAGAATGTTGATACATATGTAGAAATATCGATGGCTGGTGACTGTGCTAGAGGTATAATTATTTCAAAATACTTTCTCCGTGCATTAAACTTCAGACGGTTATGTAATGGAAGCCACCGTCAAAACCAGTCTTATTTCTTAGTTACCTCATAAGAAATTCTTCTGAAATATTATTTAACGAATAGTCAATGAGGTTATTTCCAGATAAAAGCACAAAAAGTTCTTCTCTTCTCTATGAAAATTTTTACATAATTTTTTCAAAGCTTTATCACCAGATGAGTCGTTCTCAATTTGTTTACAAAAGTATTAATTCTCTATATCTATGAAGTTTCCAAGAAATTATTTGTTTCACTGAAGGAGTATTTTTTTAAAATAAGGTTTTGTTTTTGAAACTTCTGTGTATTCTTCCATATTTATTGGTTTTTCAATTTTCTTTCTAATGAAACCTATGGAATCGTTTATTGGAGATTATAAAATATGTAAGCTGAGTTGTTACCTTGGTAACTGTAGCTGACGTACCTAACTCTATATAAGGATGTGTTCTCGTTTCACATAAGGTGAAGATGAAGTCAGCGTAGCCCTAGCGCTGTTTCAACAATATAACGTATCAATTTTTCACGAAACCGAGAAAAGCTTCAAAATGATTAAAATCAGAGGATGAAATTCTGTGTTGATATTGTTTTCGAAACAGCTCTCGCAAAATTTAATTTCTGCTATGCTTATTGATCAATAATTTTTAATCAAAGGAATATTTATGTCATAAGATAATTCAAGTGAAGGATTGTTAGTTGAACTGGTTTACTCTCAACTGGTTTTTTCATGTAAAACTTTAAGTGCACTATTTATAAAAATAACCGGATGTGTTTCATCATTTTCGTCATTCAATCACTTGTTCATAGACACCCATGAAGCAATGGTGCAAGTTAAACACCCCTTGGTGACTTTTCATAACTTTTGACTGTCTGGACGAAGTGACCCACCTTTCGTATTATTCTCTAACCCATAATTCTTCTTATTCTCTCGAAAATTATTCTATATATGGGAGAAGTACCTACTACCAAAATGACAATTTTCAACGTTCCGTTTCATGGCGCCATTTTAGGTGGGGGGTATAACTTATAGAGGAATTCTAGGGATATATATATATATATATATATATATATATATATATATATATATATATATATATATATATATATATATATATATATATATATATGTAAAACCCTGGCGCCCATCCCAGTGACCTGCTGAATTTGAGCAATTTCAGTCCATCAAGACGCTGTTTACGATTCATCGATCCCAAAAACTCCATGATAAAGTATAATTTTTTTGGTGAATTTTATTCAGTACATCCAAAAAATCTATTCTCTTTTTTCTTCAGCTTTTATTCATCCACTGCTAGACATAAGCCTCATTCAAATTTTTTAACATGTTTGATATCATCCAGCCATTTCTTTTGGGGTCTTCCAACACTTCTTTTCTTCAGTCGTGGTGTCCATTTTACGAGACGTATTGTCCACTTATTGGGGTCCTGCCTTGCCACATGTCCAGCCACCGCCACTTGAGCTCAGCCACACGTTCGATGATATCTTTTACTTTCGTCCTTCTTCGTATGCTGATCCCAAGCATGGCTCACTCCATGGCTCTTTGAGTTGTTCTAAGGCGTTCGGTAATTCTTAACGTCAAGGTTACAGTTTCCAGCCCATATGTAGACACGGGCAGGATGCATGTGTCATAGACTTTTCTTTTGAGACTCATAGGGATGTTTTTCGATATTCTCGAAAAAATCATACGATACAGAAAAGGAATATATTCCATTAAGATTGGCAGATCCTAGAAGCCACATAGGGCAAGATTAGTAGTGTTTTTTTTTCGAAAACTAATAACTTTTCGCTAATCCTGGAATTCCGTTTATGATAAACATTTCCATTATTACGAATATCAATTGTAATATATGACTCTATTTCACCAAGAATCATTTAATAGCTCAGTAAATATAAGGTCGTCTTCGAATTATCTAATGTTTATTCATTTTAAATTTTACATGATATTCTCGCAGTAATGCGAATTCCAAGTAGTCCTTCATTAGAGACACCAATGATACAATATATTTGTCAACCATTTAGTATTCAATTCATGTTTCTATAAACTGAAATCGAGCAATATGATTATATATCCTGGTTAGGAAAATTAGCACCTGAACACAAGAATTTCAATTGGAAGCGAGTATATGCTGTAATGTTAATTGAAGTGAGTGTTTCTGTTTTGGACTTTATCACTCTGAATTTTGTCATCCACATGGAAGGTTAATGTGATTTGAATTCATAGTGTCATAGTCATACAAAGAACGCAGAAAGGATAACTGAATAGTTTA
Source organism: Cynegetis impunctata (assembly GCA_030704885.1). Classification (NCBI taxonomy): domain Eukaryota; kingdom Metazoa; phylum Arthropoda; class Insecta; order Coleoptera; family Coccinellidae; genus Cynegetis; species Cynegetis impunctata. Next base: position 14,772 of record JARQZK010000375.1, on the reverse strand, counting down.
CATTCGAGTTGAATACAAGACAATCATTATGCGCATGCTGACGCAGTTTTCTAGGCTAATGAAAATTTATAACGCTTATACGTCACCTAGTGACGCTGGAAGCGTTGAAATAATTTTACTACAGAAGAAGATAAGAGATCAGAAAATATGTTTCAGGTTAACGTGTCCACAACTTGCTGAAACAAATGTGGTATATGCAGAATAAACTTAATTTTTTCTTTATACAGTTATGAATTCAGCTCGAAAAACTCACCATGGATACCTATTTCCCTCTTTTGTATTATGTGACATAGATAATTTGAATATTTTGATACGAAGTTTTTGATATGCAAAAATGTTTCAGAACTAATTTAATAGAAGCCTTCTGCAGTGAAATGTATAATGCTCGGGTTCTTTGCTCTGAAATATAGCAATCTTTTGTGCTAGGTGAAGTTGGAGGTTAACGTATGTGAAAGATTTCGATTAATTGAAGGTACATTTTCCCACTTTGAAAAACAGAGATTTACTTTCACATGACTTTCTGAAGATCCAAATGTAGAATTATCGTTTGTTTTTCGAAAACTTCTGCGTAAAAAGTTAGGTATCAGAATATCTCCATTTTGATAAGAAAGAAAGAAAGAAATATTTATTTAACATCGTTACATTGTACATGTTTGATGCAGGTCAATAAAAATTGTATATATCAATATAAATTCCCTAAAAGGGAAAAACTTACGAATCTTAAACGCTAAATAAAATATAATATATAATATGGCCGCATGGCCATTCACACATATTAATAAAACCTTATACGTAAAAACACTAAAGAATACTCAAAATAAATAAAAATAACTACCCCTACATTAAGGATGGTGCCTCCATATATTCTTTAAGCGAGTAAAAACAATTATCCAACAAAAACCGATTTAATCTTTTTTTAAACAATGTTACTATTAAACGTTTTATATTTGCACCAAGTTCATTATACAATTTAAAATCTAATGAGTTAAGTTGAGATCTGACCAATCTATGCCTTTGAAGTAAAAGAATTCCTGAAGATCTGGTTTTATATTCATGATTATAATCTAGTGGCGGAAGAGTGCCGGATACACGTCGAATCTCCATCAGCATATGGTAGATGAAAACGCAAGGTAGCGGCATTATACGATATTCAATAAAAAGTGGTCTACAAGAAATCGTAGGTCCAACACCTTCACTTATTCTAAGTGCCTGCTTTTGGATCTTAAATACTCTTTCAGCCATTGAAGACCTACCCCATAAAATTGCTCCATAATTAAGAATAGAATGAATATTTGCAAAGTAAACTGTCCTCAATATATCAACTGCAAAAGTTTTTTAAAGTTGTCTTAAAAGAAAAATCTGTTTGCTTAGTCTTAAACATATCTCCACAATATGAGAATGCCACTTTAAACCACTGTCAATAGCTAAACCAAGTAACCAAGCATTTTAACATCAGCAATTGGTTCACAGTTTTGGGCAAAGCTAAATTTTATTATCTGCGTTTTATTTGCAATTCAATTTGAGACAATTTGATGTAAACCATCTTTCGGCAGCTGCCACAGTCACAGCAATATTCGAGTTTATCTCATCATCCGATTTGCCTGGAATAAGTGTGTAGTAGATAATGAAGTAACTGAGAAACACGTCCTGAATATGTTTCAAACTGGCTAATTCATTTCAGTTTTCAACAACTTGTCTAAATACCACCAGAATCAGTCAGTAATATCCGCTGACCTCTAGACTAGGGTCATAACTCGAGAGGTTATAATTAACTAGTATGTTCACATTTAGTCTTTGTTTTTATATATATATATATATATATATATATATATATATATATATATATATATATATATATATATATATATATATTATCATAACTGTATCAGTGGTGATTCAACTTGCAATGAAATTTATCTTCTGTAAGAGCTCCACAAATCCATCAGGATTTTTTGGGCGTATTGTTCTTCAGATTGAATTATTAAAGAAGTGAAATTGTTGAGAAAAGCATCTGAATATTATTCATTGCGAATATCTTTCACCTCTTTGTTTTCGTAATCAATAATTACAATTGCTTTGAAATGAATCATATTTTATCGTAATAATCATATAACTAAAATTGTAAAACATAGGATATGAATGAGGTCGATAATTCAATACCAAATGAACAACTTTCAATGATTCAAAGAAACTCAACTTCGTCATGACTGTGCTCGAAATCCAAGCTATACAGACCTGAACCCACCATGCTCGTTTAAAAAACGAGCATGGTGGGTTCAAGTCCCACGATGCTCTTGGGTGTTCTTAATGTCCCATAAGATTTATTGGTTCAATCAAGACGTAGGTATAGATGTGTTTAGTAATGATGCAGTTTGAAGCTCATTGACTGCTTGGAAAATGCATTTGAATGTATTCACCTTGTGAGATAAAATAAGGTATAAAATCCACACTTCAAATACACTCAAACTTATATTATGCATCTTTCTGTGTTTTATTATTTATTGAGTATGCTCTGAAGTTATTTCTATACCACTGTGAATAACTTAGTGCAAATATTCATTTCCACAACCCTTTACGTTTTCATTATAGGTAAAATGGTTTTGCAGGTTAGATAATTCAATTCACAGGCTATACTGACTTACGTCAGTTGTCATTGTGGTGGTCATTTCAATTAATTTGATCTTTTAAGTTGGTCTCCACTAAGTTATGATATTGTTCTTTTGATGCAGAGTTTGAGTGAAGTTGTAAAGTTTTGTCTATGTCTTCCCAATAGTGTAATCAACTTAGGAAATCGGTTTTTACTCGTATTTTTCCCGAAAATAATATTGGAGCGTATCGAAAGTCAACAGTCAGGTGCTTGAGTAGTTATTTATCCATTTTAGACCTCCTGGACTACGATTTTCGAATTTTTTTCTTGTCTGATACACACACACACAGACACACACACACACATATATATATATATATATATATATATATATATATATATATATATATATATATATATATATATATATTCCCGGTACATATTGGCATCTCCAGCGGCTCCCAAATTCTTGTTTTTTCGTGGTTTTTGAGTATTAGTACGTGGATTGGGCTCATAATAATATATGATCCTTTGTGGGTTTTAGCTGTTTTTCCCATCAGCTCTGCACTTTGCGGGTACTATTCCGTTCGGACTACATTAAAGTAACATTGTTTTTAAAATTTACCCTTTACTTACTAAAAATTTAATTTCGACAAAAATATAAATTTTTTTCATTCGTACAAAAGAATATTTATTTTCAGTTTACCTGAAAAATATCATAGATTTGGAAAAATTTCACTTGATATTATGAATTCCATTTATTGATTGAGTAAAACTATTTTCAGAAACTCTACCCGATGCTCTGAAGAGAGGATGTGATAAATGTAATCCGAAACAGAAAGAAGTTGCGGAAAAAGTAGTGAGACACTTGAGTCAAAAAAGGCCGAAGGACTGGGAAAAGCTTGTAAATAAGTACGATCCTCAAGGCCTTTACAGAAAGAAGTTCGAAGAATTCAGAGTGCAAGCTGAAAAAAATGGAAAAGCGAAGCCTTGAAGTAAAAATCAGTTAATTTGAAGAAATTGTACAATTAACTATCTATTATAAAATAAGTATTTCGAGTGATTGAAATTTGTTAAACAGACTGACGTTTAAATTTTTGTTGTAAATCTGTTCAATTTTAAGATTTAATAAGTACAGCTTTGAATAGTAAAATGTTTAATTTTTTTACTTCTGAGATATTTCATAGGGTCAGTGATTTATAAAAAAAACTCATCTATTTTATATTGTGAGAACATGCAGCATTCCAGATATATTACTGACAATTCCACTCATGTATAATAATTCCCATTTGAGAGAACGAAAATCGTAGTTTGCTATCGAATAAATAGGAAGGAACAGAAATGCAAGTGGATAAAAATATGGGATAAATTACGTTACCTTACCAACGCTAGCAATTATTCGTTTAGCAAGCGTTGCATCAGTTTGACAATTGTAAATGTCGAAAACAGAATTTTACAACAAATACCTAATATTCCAGTAAATATGTTGAGATTTGGAAATATTAGCGAGGCAGAAATAATGAGGGAGATCGAACAATCAACTCCTGAAAATACAATAAAAAGTTATTCTTCCATTTGGAATCAATTTAGCGAATTTTGTAAACAACGAAACTTCAATTTGGAAACCGAACAGTCAGTGGAAAATGTGGCGGGAATATTGATGGACTGGGTGGGGCTTTAATATGAAGAAACAGAATGGGAAAGATTATAAAGAATATGTGGTGAAAACAATGTGGAACACAACCGCGAAAATGTTGCAAACCATGTATTTCGAAAAATTTAATGTTACTTCCAATCCTTCCACTGATTTGGCATTAACAATAATTCATGGAATTGTCGTACCAAATACCACGCGAGCTCAGATTTAGCAGGATATTTTTTGTGGTTGTTTTCTCATACTTACTTTCATTGGCAATTTATCTCGATCTGTTCAGACAAAATCACTCGAGCTACGCTCTCGTGATTTTGTCAGAACAGCTCTCGTTAAATTGCCAATGAAAGTAAGTATTCGAAAACAACGACGAAAAACTATCCGGCTAAATCTGAGCTCTAGTGGTATTACCCCCGAATATTCAAGAAAAAAATTATTTCTGATTACTTCAGGTATATTGAATTTAAGAATACTCTCAGACATTTAAAATTATGCGAATAATTGTTAAATTTTGCCTTTGAATAAGTACAATTATTGAAACTAAGATGTTTAATTTCTCCTGTTTCTGAGACATTCTTAAGGTCAGTGATTTAGAGGAAAAATTCTCAATTCATTTCATAGTAGCTAATTGTGACAACATGTAGGATTTCAGTTATATTACTGAATATTGTACAATACTGTACAACAATTATTTTGAATTTGAGAATAATGACTAAAGTAATTTGGTTCTTGCAAAATTTGTTCAATTTAACGATTGAACAAGTACAGTTTTGGATACTAAAATGTTTCATTTCTAATTTTAGATTGATTGGGCCGATACTTGGTGTAAATTAATAAACATATTAAAACAATGGTTGATAATAACAATTTACACATTTATTAAAAGAAATAACGCATGACGCACGTTTCGGTGGAACTTCACCTTCTTCAGATGCTAATGGCAAACTAACTATGTTTCTCTGTTATATCGAAAACAAGAAATAAACAGATGACAAATTGTGTAGAAGGGGTAAATAGGTAGATGGTTACAAGTAATTATTAGAATAGGAAAAACCAATTCTGAACTGCTAGTCAGGTAGTTCGGTAATTTTTTGGCTATTCAATAGAAGTTCAGAATTGGTTTTTCCTATTCTAATAATTATTTGTAACTATCTTTCTGTTTACTCATTCTACACAATTTGTTATTTCTTTATTTCTTGTTTTTGATATAACAGAGAAACATAGTTAGTTTGCCATTAGCAGAAGAAAGGTGAAGTGCCACCGAAACGTGCGTCAGTGTCATGCGTTATTTCTTTTAATAAATATGTAAATTGTTATTATTAACCATTGTTTTAATATGTTTCATTTCTTCTAATTTTGAGACGTAGGCAGACATTTAAATTTTTGCAAATAATTTGTTATATATTAGTAGCTTGTTGTGACATGCAGGATTTCAATGTTATTGATGAACATTACTGAACAAATTTTTTGATTACTTCAGGAAATAATACTATATGCATTTATACTGAAATCAAGGACACGGACTGAAATTCAAATATTAGCAAAAATATCATGAAATTTTTCCAATATTCAGTGCGTTTTCGAAATCTGGTAGAAATGAAATATTTCATTCTGTTTCTGAGACATTTCTCAAATCAGAGTCATTGGAAAAAAAAGATCGTTGTGATGGCATGTAGGATTATGGTTATATTACAGAATATTTAAGAGAAAAGTTGTATCTGAATCTGACTACTTCAATACTTCAATTGAGAATACAATATCTATAAACAATTATATTGAATCCGATCTTAAACAAAATTAAATTTGAGTAAGGGAATTGAATCTAAGAACAAATTTTTTTATCGTTCTTATTTTCATGAAAATATTCACAAATATGTTTCATCATCTGCAGAATTCAAAAAATTGATTTAAGTTTTAGTTGTAATTAGAATCTACTAATAATGCTGGAGCTTAGATATGTCATGGATAGTGCTGCTGTTGAATTTCATTAACAATGTAAGAATCAATTATTTCACGAATAGTTTATCCTAGATTTGAAAATATATTATAAATTGAATAATTAGAACATCTCCGGTGAATTCATTCGAATATGTCCAAAATGTATATGGAATTATGGAGTGGTAACAAAAATATTTTTCTCCGATCGTGGGAAAAGTGACACTATTTTGACCTGTTTTCTATGCGCAAAGCTCAACATTCCAGAATAGTGGTCAGTTGCTAAGCAATTAGAAAATAACAGTGCGGTAATATTCTTACCGCACTGCTGTAGCGTGCGGTAATGTAACAAATGGATTATTACATTAAAATGAAACAAAGTACGGTTTTAATTTTTATAATTGTTGTTAATATTTACATTTTTTGTATCCTGTAGCTTGACGTTTTAAAACTGCTCTCAGTTTTTGGTACTGGGCAATATTAATATTATTTTTAACAGATAAAGTTGATCGAAGCATGGAATAATGTGCCCACAACGTCGAAGATTTCATTGTTTTAGCCAATTCAGCAACATACGCCATCAGTACATTCTCAGAAAAGGATACACTGTTGTTTTTCCTACAAAAATTCATGAAGCGTTGGTACGCAAGTTCATACTTCTCTCTGGATTTCGCCGGAAGTAAATTAAGTGAAGCCCCGTTCGCGGCTTCTACTAGTTCAGGAGTCGTGCAAGACAACAAATAATCACTATCAGTGTTCATGTTTACTAATTCTTTTTTAATTCCTTATAAAATACAACGAATCAAACAAAACCGGCTTTAAAATTATTTTACTTTTGTCATAACAGAGTTATTTCCATGGTTACCACTTCTATATTTCAATATGAACATAGAGAAACCTATTTAAACCTACTTGATTACATCTTGGATGAAATACTTTTTAATTAATTTTTTAAATGTAAATCAACGATCGGAGAAAAAATAGTATGTATAATTCGTGGGAAAAGCATATTCCCAAACTCCTGTGTTACCAGACTCGTCGCTACGCTCCTCGTCTGGTAATTATCACAGTCGTTTGAGAATATTATGCTTTTCCCACTAATTATACAATATACTATTAATTTCAAGTCACAATAAAGTTGTGGGAAATCTCATTAATAATAATCTACAATCTTCTTCTTGTGGTGCCGTACCCGGTTTAGGGTGTGGCGACCACTCTTACAACTACTCGTGCTGTGCGTGATACAGTGATACACGAATAGAAGGGACCTACAGTTTCACGACGGTTCCGAACGTCTTTACAGAGAGGCTTTACTAGGCTGAATACTGCTCGGTGGTTTGCCATTTCCTTCCGAGAGGTGGCTCCGCGTAAATTCGTTGTTCGGGCCGGGATTCGATCCAGCGACCTTCTGTTCAGTAGCCCAACGCACTGACCACTGAACTACGGAGCCATGAAATTCTACTATGATAATGAAATATTCATAACATCTCATACCAAGCACCCCGAGCTTTTTAAGCTTTTTTACAATAAAATAAATTATTTCCTACTCTTCAGTTCGGTTTGCTATTGAAGCCTGATATTTTTGAATTTTTTAAACTATAATCGATTATCGTCGTTTACAGACTCAAAAGGGAATCAAAAGTAATAATAATAAGGAGAATCGATTTTTAGTACTACCTTATTTATTTATTTATTTGGAAACGGAATACAGACAGGTATGACACCCATAATAGCATTCACAGAATGAAAAAGAAAAGAAAATGCATCGCATCTTCCATAAACTTATGTCAATACATTAACAAATAATACTAATAATTAATACAATAATGAGTTTTTCAACGATACTCTAAACTAATTAAAATAATTTTCCCAATCCAGATGACTCTGGGGACAAACAGATTCAATAATTAATAAATAAGTACCTATAAGGCCAAAATAAACAACAAAAATAATATATTATATACTATACTACCTATAATAATAATAATAATAATAATATATTTTATTTCCAGAATCATCATCATACACTTAAAATACAATAATGAAATGAAAACAGGTCAAAGAAACATCATAAATTTAAATTGAGATATTGTTCACAATTTAAACTACAATAGTCCATGAATTCTTTGAAAGAATATGGCTCACACATTAATATGAACGAAAATACAGCCTTTCGAAATGAATTATATACAGATAACCGTCTAATACTTATTGGGAGAAAATTATACATTTTTATTGCAATATATACCTAACGAGCTATGCTCGTATTCGAATATTTATGGATCGGAAAAAAATATTCAGAATTCTTCTAGTCGAGTTATTATTTTTATATTTCAGCAAAATAACAAGGATGCTCTTACGAAAAAAAAGTAATATTCTATAAATACATAGACCTGGAAGAGTCAGAATATTACAAGCTTTGAAACAACTTCTACAGGATGATCTGAAATTCATATTTAGCATTGTTCTTATAGCTTGTTTCTGAATTATAAATATATGCTCAGCATGTGTACTAGGGCCCAAAATATAATACCGTAGATAAGAGGGTCTGGATATATGCCCGGCCACGCTGTGTTTCGGCTCAAAAGTTGAATTGAAACCCCGTCCTTTAATATATAATCCTCCCCAAATAATGTTATTCGAAACTCACTGTAGGCCATTTGATAGATATTCTGCGATAAATGCTTCAATATATGTTTTTGTCCAGAAAGTAATGAATACAGTGGCTCTGATGGAGGTGGTAGTTGAGTAATTTGTACAACATAATCCTGTCCGTTGAGTGTAAACCTCCAAGCATTGCAATAGGTATAGGAGACCGGTGTCAATTGTAACAAAATTTACTTAATAATTTTTTAAAAATTAATCTTACTTTTTGAAAAGATGATTTCACTTTTATAAGAATATGTACTAAATTGGCAATTGCCTTCAAAAATTAAAACTCACATGAATGATGTTGTTATCAAGTTAATGGATTTTCCAGGATTCTTCGACAACTGTTACAACTGACACCGACTTGGTGTCAATTGTCACAAGTGTGGTGTCAATTGTAACAGTCATGGATAGTTACAGGGTATTCAAGGAAGTTTCAAAAATAAATTTATTTTTTACACAGAGTTATAAAAATAGTATAGTTATAAAAATAGAATTATTATAACAAAAAGTTGAAGAAAAAGAAAATACAGAAAACTAAAAGAGAAAGAATATAATGAAAACTAAAAGAATAAAAATATAATGATTAAATTATCCTTCAGAATCAGAATTACAGTTTGTGCAAACTTAAAATTAATAGACTTTTGTCCGTGCAGTGTAAATGTGCCCATTTTTTGCACATCCTACATTGCAACCAATCTTCTGTGCTCATTGAATAGGGTTCAGAACCCATCAAACACATAGTGTCATCATCTGAAGAATCGGAGCAGTAATTTCGCGTCTCTTTTCATTAGTTGACGGTTTTTTTTTGTGTCATCTTGGCCAATTTTGCGTTTTACTGCTGAGTTTTTCTTCGAATTTGTTCCTTTAATTAAGAGCTTTTCTGGGGTGTCGGTCAATATTGCAGTTTTTCGTTTCATTCGTCCACCTTTTCTAGATTTTGAGTGATCTGATTTTGGTAATGGTTTAAGGATCTCAGGTGAAACTAATTCAGCCGGTAGTGATTGTGAAGAAGTAAAACTTTTGCTTGTCGGTGGTCCTAGTTGTAACGAAGAAGTGGCATTTCTGGTTGCCAATGGTTCTAGTTATGTTGAGATAGTAGAGTTTCTGGCTGTCGAATCTCCTGGTTGTAGTGAAGTTGTGAGTTTACTTGTGGATGGTTGTGGTTCATTATCATTGAAGTTGACAGGTATAAATGTGGAAAATTCTGTTCGGTTTTCTAGTTCATTTGATCCACTTTCACCAATAGCGATTTTTCTAACTGATTGATTATTATCAATCACTTTTTGAGCTGCTTCTTCATAAATAATTTTAGGTATCAGTCCCCTTTCGGTCTTCCGTGGTCTGGGTTTCACCTTTCAGCGTGAACTGTAAAAAAATATTTCATCAGAAAAGTAAATACAGGTGTCAATTGTAACACGTTACAATCGACACCCTAGCACGTGTTACAATCGACACCTTACAACCTTGAATTATGTTGATTACATTTCTATATTTTGTATGTGAAGCAGTGAACAAAGAGCCACTGATAAATAAAGCTAAAACTATAATGAAACCAACTCTTACCTCGACATATAGTCACTATAAAGCCTTCAAGCTGGACAAAACAAATTGCGGCACCTCAGATCTTCACTTTCACAGCGTTTTATAATAATTCGTCTACTAAACGGCCTGCGTTATCGTAACGGTCAAACTAACAGAATGACATACTACCGAATAGCTCTCTGCTCTATTTGTCACTCGTGTTTCACTAAAATTCATAGAGATGTCGTTGTTATCGGCCATGTTACTTTCGACGCCTGTTACAATTGACACCGGTCTCCCCTACTCATTTTTCCGGGATAGACTGATTCATCGGCAGCTTAATCTACTCTTGGTCGTATCTGAACGTCAGTTCTGTTAATATTGTTGTAGATCTCTCTAATCTCACAGTTACCTCTGATTTATGTATGAATACGGCCGGTTTGCGCTGGACCGATTAGCGCTCTTACCTAAAATCGACCAGTTTGCGCTCTTCGATTTTTTTAATAGAAATGTATAAACTTCCTACCTTCTTTTCTCCGATCGACCGATTTGCGCTCTCTAAAATAAAATGGTGAGAAAAGACAAATTAAATAATGAACCATAATTTTTCAAATATATTTATTATTCCTGCTTCTGAATATACGCTGACGTCTTCGAACGCAATCTCGAGTCCCCTGAATCGTTATATTTCTTTAATTTTTTTAGTAAATTCTTTCATCAAGAGTGATGAAGATTTTTTTGCACCATTCTCCTTCTAAATTTAGAATAGATCTATCATATATGTGATTAGAATACTCTGCTCATTTAAGTATGCACTTCACTAATTGGACTACATCGGAATGCGGTCTTATCAGTGTATTTGAGCGATGATTCCATCCCTCCTAAGCGTTGTCATTGCGATGTCTTTGCTGATGGCAGTTCACATTTTCTTGATAATGTGTCTATTTTCTAACCATTGGTTAAGAAAATACAACTTCTACTTTTTTTCGGAAATTGGAGACGTTTCTCGAAAGCATAGCCAGCTGCCTCCTGTGGTCTACCAATATCGATATGTATAGTATATATTCGACTAAATTGCGTACTGCAGCTTTCAATGTCCCATCCATGAATACGGAGGCCTTACTATTAGCTAGAATCTCCCTAACCTTTGTTGCTGGCAAACACCAAGACTCTATCCCCGAGGGAGTCCTCTCGTCGATAAATAAAAATTTGATTTTGTCACTCATTGTAATAATTTCTTCTGGAAAAACTATTTCTGATGTTGTAGCGGGATCTCTCTGCAGGCCATGCTACAGTCGTTTTGACTGAAGAAAGTGTTGGTATTTCTACCACGAAGTCCAGTCCTTGATCATACAATTTTCAAAATCGTCTTCTGACATCGGCAAATAATTGTCATTCTCCCCTAACTCTCCTTTCAGCATTGAAGACTTACCAATGCTTCACTTCAGTCGTTGCAACACTTGGCGTACACAGAGATCAGCTTCTGTAATTATTCTGTTCTTCTCCTTGATGATATTGCTCGAAATTTTTTCAGTTTTTTTTCATACAATTCCAAAAGACCGAATCATCTTTCATTTATTTTTTTCATATGAAAGCTATACCATTTGTACGAAAAAAATGGATTTCCCTGTCTCGAAGAACTGAATGGAAATGATTTAACAGCAAAAATAAATAACGTAGTTATTTATAGGCGTCCGAAATTAAGATCGTAGCGCCGGAACGGCTAATATCGGTACTAGAGCATGGGAGATTAGCTGTTTGTTTACATTGGTTGTAATGGTATTTACGTTCATTTCGTTTTGAGTTTTCGAACGTTTATCGTCGTAATTTGTGTTTTTTTTGGTCTTTGTATTTTCCTGTGATATATTGTGTTTGGATTGAGGACAATTTTATCTCTGTTCAACAGTAGATAACCTACCTACATCAAGTTGAAATTTACACTATTTTTTATTATTGAACATGAAAATCAATAATAAAATAAAGTACCTAGAGGACGAATAAATTAATTGGTTGAAGGAACTATGTATACCTCATAAAAAGGCTGTATGATTTAGAACCACCTATTTTATTTAAAAAAATAAAAAAACTTTTCAAAAGTTTCAAGAAAACATCTCTGACATGTCTGCTTTCATTACGAACTGAAGAATTTTTGAGTATAATCAACAAAACTAAGTTCTTACCAGCTAAACTGAAAAAAAACAACATGAAATAAAAGAAGAATTAATATGTATACTCTGCTTGAAAGGTTAGCACGTAAAAAGTAATTATATTTTTTGAATTTCCTGACGTATAACAACTATCCTAAATGTACGGTTGTTTTCTGAGAGTGGTTTTTTTGATAGAATCTCTTTTTTCCTGATTATATAATCGAATATTTTAGTTTTTACCTAGCTATAGAGTCCAGATTTATTTCATATTCTCGATGTTATAATAAACTGTTATTTTGGTTGTGCAAATAAACATCATTTGTTATTATTATTTTATATATCTCTGGTTGTTACATGAAAGAAAATAACAATAATCTAGAATCTCTCTGGATACCTGGTCCAGGTTCAGATTCCGATAAAAAGTGGAAGATTTTTCGTAGAATAGCATTGGACTTCAAAAACTCTACATTTTCGGTTAGCTGAAAATTGCACATTCATTAGTTGTATAATTCTCTATGGAAAATCCACAAACTTACTGCAGGAAATAATTATTCTCAGTAAACTGTGAAGAACAAACTATATTATTTCATGGGAAATCTATCTTCCCCAAGCAAGCATAAAATAAAATGAACGTAAATATCGATTGCATTGTTCTCATATTTCAACAGTTGTTACTTGAAGTGAATCCACACCTTTCTTCTGTCCATCATTTCCTTGTTTCTCAACTTTGTTTGGAATGCAACTTTGAATTGTCCAGCTTTCGGAAAGGTATGTAAGCTATATTCGTTTTTTTTGCCCAATATGAAACAATAGAATACACAACAATAGTGATTCATCTCTTCTGAACGTTTGTAACGATCCAACAATACAATTAAAACTCAACAACTGGTTCATATAAAAGACACGTAAACAGATTTAAACAACGCAATCTATCTCCCATGCTCTGAAGTATATTCGACACCGGTAGGGGGCGTTATTGTTATTATGTTTTCCCTATAGAGAGGTATTCGTATTGTTCAGGATAAAGTGCACTTCAAATTTAAAGTTGGAAATTATAGTAGGAATCCTAGTTATTTCAGTATAAACGGTTATAATCGGAAGTCATTTAAAATTAAAATTTTAAATCTTTAACAAACGAAATAACTATTGCAATTATACCCGGGAGGATGGTTTTATTTCTATTATAAAAATTGCAGAGAGCAAAGTGGTCAGGTAGGAGCGCAATCGCTCGAGTGCAAAACTGGCTGACAATCTTATTTATATAGAGATTTTTTTTAAACCCAAATTTTTAACTACCTACAGGTATTCTGTAGGAATGCGCTTACATAATACCTTCGCTAAATTCATCGAAATAGATAGAATGATATGTGCTAGATAAATAGGATTAAAATGATTTATTTTTTTAAATTCTGATAATATTAGAACAAAGTGAGAAGAAATTATTGTATTTTTATCGACCTTATGTCACAATCCATCTTTAAATTTATGAAAATTGCATATTTTCTTTCAAATCGTATGCAATCGAAACGAATTACTAGTAATTGAAACTTGACAAATTCTTTTATAAATACAAATGACTTTTGATGTATATCAAAGTCATTTGTTTCATTTATCAATTCGAAAGCTATTATACTTTCTTCTTTACTTTTTGTTGCAGAAAAATTATCTCTCATTTGTATTTTGGGCTACTTGGGATAGAATATAATAGTGAAAAATACGTTAAAACCATTAATTATAAAACTTCATTTTCAAAATAAAGAATAAATAGGTTTGATTCATAAAACGTGATGAGATTATAGAACTCAAATTAAAAATAGAATATTTCAGCTTTATCATAACATCTAAATATTATTCTCAAATTACAACATAAATTGAAATATATGTAATTTTCATGGAATAAGATGTGAATATTTGGTTTCATTATTTGGATACTGAAGTAGAAAAATGAATACTGGTACAAGATCAATAAATAAGTATATATGTAATCTTGAAACAGCGAAGCTAATGCTCTGAGATTCTCAGACTGTACTGAAATAATGAATATTCATTTAACCAAATATACATGAATTAATTACATCAACGAGAAAATGAAAAATATTGATTATATTGGAAAAGAGTTTCTTCCATATATGTAATATATTATATTCTCATATAGAGACTGAGACACACCTAGTTCCACCGCCACTTTTAGATCCACACTGGTATTTGGTCAAATTTGGTATTCAAAGGCGAGAGTCACATGAATATCTCCATCTTGGTGAATTAGCATGGACCTTCCA
>JARQZK010000374.1:7500-20614 GCA_030704885.1 Cynegetis impunctata | reverse complement strand
CGTTGGGCCTCGTACCAAATACTCAGAACCCATGGCCAGTTCCCTAGTATTTTTCAAGCAGAAATTCACGCCATAGAAAGGTGCATTCAGTTCAACTCGATAGAAATACCGGAACAAGGAAATTGCGATCCTCTCCGATAGCCAAGCAGCCATCAAATCGTTGAGCTCTTATAACATCAACTCAAAGATGGTTTGTGAATGCCTAGATAAACTTAAACGATCTGGGCAGGAACAACAAAGTGATCCTCCTCTGGGTGCCGGGGCACGTCGGAGTGAAGGGTAATGAACAAGCAGACACCCTGGCACGAAAGGGTGCGTCAACGCCACTAATCGGGCCAGAGCCTTTCTGCGGACTTGGAAAATCTTACTTCCAAGAAGAACTCAATAAAGCTGAAGAAGCAATGAGAGCAACATACTGGCAAAGACTTCCAGGACTGAGGCAGGCCAAAGATCTCCTCGGAAAGTTCAACCGAGCAAGATCGAAGACACTGATTAACCTCAGCAAAACTAGTCTAAAGACAATCACAGGATTTCTTACGGGGCATTGCAGACTCAAAGAACACCTAAGGAAGCTAGGTTTAGAGGGGGACAGCACCTGCAGATTCTGCAAGGAACGTCCAGAAACACCTCACCATATACTGATGGAGTGCTATGCTGTGCACCATGAAAGACTAAACACACTGGGATCATACCAGCTGACTGTAGAAGAAATACCACGAATAGACCCCCTCAAAATCCTCAAATATATATACTTGAGTAGTGCAAACCCTAATATAATTATCAATTGTTCCTTTAAGGAAGCCTATTTTACTCATATATAACTTTTTGATAATTATTAGCAATAACAGGATTGGTGAATCCCAAAAAACTCGATTTTATCAAAAAGTTGACGTTTCGCCATGACATTCGTAGCTTTTTCAAAACATTTGAAATATTGAAATTTCTTTGACATTTATTGATTTCAAAAAATTTGAATAATTAAAAAAGACTACTTTGTTCCATCAAAACATTTTTCGGCTGTGGTTCTCTGTTATTAATTACGTGCTATTCAGTCCAATATTAACATTCAAATCTGTTATTATTAGATGGCATGGGAAACCAGGGAAACCTTTACCCACGTAATGTTCGAAATATGTCAAAAAAGTCAAAGAATAGGGTACTATTCATCTTTTTTTCAAAATTTTTTTATTACGGCTGTGGCCGTCTTCAGTTATTAATTACGTGCTATTTAGTCCAATATCAACAGTCAAGTCTGTTGATATTAGATGGGAAGGGAACCACAGAAATCTTCACGCACGTAATGTACAAAATAGGTTTAAAATATTTGATTGTTGGATTTGTTTTTAAAAAGACATTACTTGTAATTTTGGAGATCAAATGTTCTAAACTATACTTTCTTTTCAGAAAAATTGAAAATTCTAGATGTTTAGATTTTGTCTAAGAAGATGAGTTGTTATGGTTAGAGTTTGTTTGTTGAATCATTTTGTTTTGATTTATGTTGTTTCTTAGAAAAATTGAAGAAATAAATCTGCGAATTTTGAACTTAAATGTTTTATATCTGTTCTATCATTTACGACTTCATTTAAATTTTTTTGAATATGTAACATTTCTAAAATTTCTCTGCGTTTTTGATCTTTCTCTATTTCTAAAATTTTTGTGCTATTAAAGTTGAAACTATGATTCTCATTGTTTTTATGTTTGGTATATTTGTCTGCTTTTAATCTTTCTTCTAAATTTTGAAAAGTTTGTCCTATATATGATTTATTACAATTATTACAGGGTATACTATAAACAACATGAGATTTTTGCAGAAGAGGTGTATTACTTTTTAATTTAGAATATATTTATGTTATTTGATTTTGTGCAGTGTGGGCTACTTTAATATCGCGTGGATTTAAAATATGTGATATTTTATTACTTAAATGAGGAATATAAGAAAGGGAAATATATTGTTTGTTAATATTTTCTTTGTCTGACGTTTCTAATGTGTTGTAAAGTTTATGAATTCTATTTTTAATGATTTTCTGTATAAGTTTTATTGAGTAATCGTTTTTTATGAGTAATTCATGGACATCTTGTAATGTTTCATGTCTGTGTGTAGGTGAAGTAAGTTTGAGGGCTTTTTCTATATATCCGATAATTAAACTCTTCTTTTTTGACAAATGATGTGTACTGTTGAAGTTCAATGTTCTTTGTGAAAAAATTTCTTTTCTATGCCATCTTGTGATAATTTCATACATTCCTTTATAATGATTAATATATATATATATATATATATATATATATATATATATTAATCATTATAAAGGAATGTATGTATGAAATTGTACGTTTCAGTGGTACATCCACCTTCTTCAGCTTTCGATATAAAAATCACAAACAACCTGCAAAACGTATTATCATAAGTAATGCTGATATATCAGAAGATAGGGTACACACCCTTAAATGTTACATACATTTGTACAATTAATTATACATTCATATATATATATATATATATATATATATATATATATATATATATATATATATATATATATATGTTATATCGTATGTTTTCTCGGATGGTGGAATGAATCTGAGAAAGATTCCGGGGTTCAATCCGATTGTTTCGAAAGTTTTGTTGGCGCTGAGAAGCACCGTTTGTTTCACGACGTTTTGCCAAAATCTCATTTGGCATTTTCAAGTGCTGCTGTACGTCTGGTGACTCGACGGCAACTGTTGCCGTATATATATATATATATATATATATATATATATATATATATATATATATATATATGTTTATATATAATTATATATATAAGATTCTAGGCATATTCTATGCATCATATCCTATACCTAAGTCTAAGCGTTTTTGACATTCAGGTTTTTATGTCAAAAACGAGGAGTGCAAACCCTAATATAATTATCAATTGTTTCTTTAAGGAAGCTTATTTTACTCACTTTGGGTTAGATTCCTTCTTGAAAAGGACTTACTTCAATAGATTTTGTATAATATTTGTATAACTAATCATATAGAGTATTCAAGAAATAAGATCTAAAATGAGATTGAGACAACTGACCAAAATCAATTTTTTCAAATGGAAACCCCTCATTTTTCTTATTTTGTAGTACTTAGCATTCAAAAAGAAGGTAACTTTGTATGAGGTTTTCTATACTTAAAATTTGAAGTTTTCGAAATATTGCCAATTTAATATTTTTATATGGCGATTTTGAATTTAATCGTTAAACAATTAGATCTAGAATAGCCACGATCGTATTTGACATTTCGAATCATTGTAATGGCACCCCGGTTAAATTATACAAACGAAGATTATTTAAACTTATTCATTATTTATAGACAATGTGATAAAGTTATTTCAAGAACGTGTGATACATTTGCAACCCAATATCCTCATAAACAAAAACCAACACCAAATACTATTGAACGAATTATAAAAAACTTCTTTTTAAATGCTAAATACTACAAAATAAGAAAAATGGGGGGTTTCCATTTGAAAAAATTGATTTTTGTCAGTTTTCTCAATCTCAATTTAGA
This sequence comes from Cynegetis impunctata, assembly GCA_030704885.1. Classification (NCBI taxonomy): domain Eukaryota; kingdom Metazoa; phylum Arthropoda; class Insecta; order Coleoptera; family Coccinellidae; genus Cynegetis; species Cynegetis impunctata. Next base: position 17,073 of record JARQZK010000374.1, on the reverse strand, counting down.
TCTTATTTTTTGAACACTGTATGATTAGTTATCCAAATATTATACAAAATCTATTAAAGTAGGTCTTTTTCAACAAGGAATATAACCAAAAGTAAGTAAAAAAGGCTTCCCTATAGGAACAATTGATAATTATTAGGGTACTTGACCAATTTTTTTTTATTTGCACAATAGTTTAGGAATTCGTCAAAATGAAAAGTAGTTCAGGTAAAAATTTTTTTTTATGATTAGTTATTTTTCTGTAACACTTTGAAATTCAAATAATTCGGCTTCGCGCCGAAACGCTCGATTCATCATGACTCCTCGCGTGACGTCAGAGATCTTGTTTACATACACTGCATGCGCTTGACAGACAGCAACAGACAGTGTATTAGCGTTTATTGTTGGTACATAAAATGTTTTAAAACATCGTACAGCGACTCATTTAATTAATGAAAAACACTTGAAATGACGTCAACCGTGTACCATTGGTGTGTTGTTCCTAAATGCACCAATACAACCACAACAACGCCGGATAAAGTATTTATTCAAGTGCCCAAAAATCCAGATAGGAGAAAAAAATGGTTCTCTGCAATTCGTCGTGAACCTGCACAAGTGTCTTCATCCTCTGTAATATTCGTATGTGAAGATCATTTTGATGTGAGTAATTATTATGTGTCTATTAATTTAATTATGAAAGAAACATTACATCATATTATAAATAATTACTGAATTTATAAATATAGATTGTGCAAATATATTTTATATGCAATTAACTAATCAAAAAAAGGAAAATTTAAATAACATACATAATATTATGAATATAATAGTGGTAAGTAAACAAAAATATTGTATATGAATATAATTTTTATAATCATATTACATATTTTGAGGTATTTGAAAATTCTAAAAGTGAAATAAACTTATTATGTTTGATTTTTTTTAATTCTGGAAAAATTCGTTTTGGCTTTAGTTTTATAAGTCCATTTGTTTATTTGAATTCCATTTTCTTCGCAGAGTGTTTTTTTTGTGAAATTCATATTCTTTTAATTTACGAAATCATATTGTTTCCAACGAATAATTTACTCAAATGCCAATCGAAATAGCAACAGCTGAATTGAGGTTATGGTCGCTTGTGCAATCATTGTAAAATATTAATTTTACTTACGCTCCAGCTTTCACGCCTCGAATTTCCGCAGAATTAAACAAGGAATTGTTGCTAAAAAAAGCAGCAATCATGAATCCATCCATGAAAGGCAAGTTGTCAGATTGGGCTTTTACATAGCCCGTTTCCGTCATTTTCGCCAATTTTCGCGCACAGATTGAATAAAACGATGTTTTTGTCACTACTTTTGTTTTGGCAAGTAATCAAACACTTCCAAATCACTGCACAGCGCGTTTTTTCCACACTTAGCGTTTATTTACACTGATCTGCACTGATCCCGTGCTGTGTTTATTGATCTTTGACGTCACACGCCCCATTGGCCAATCACAGAGCGTTTCGAAAAATTTAAATCCTGGCGTATTTTTAAACGCTTTTTTTACTAACAAACAATTACTTATTTATTAAAAGATGTTGATTTTCGATCATTTGGCGAATAATACTGTAGTAACAAAGGTATTGAATCGATTTTTGGTATACATGTCAAGTACCCTATTGTCGTTTTTGACATAAAAACCTGAATATGTCAAAAACGCTTAGACTTAGGTATAGAATCCAAAAATGTAATAATATATCGGGTATCCTATTTAAAATAAGCGACTTATATCCTCTTTCCGGTACAACCGGAAGTATATTATAAACAAAAAATTATACATCAGATGCATTCTGCGCCATTGGACTTACCTACAAAATTTCATAAATAATCTCCTTTTCGTTCAAAAGATATTTACTTGGTTCCATACTTTATCCCAACCATGTATGGGTATATATATATATATATATATATATATATATATATATATATATATATATATATATATATATATATATATAATATATATATATATATATATATATATATATATATATATATATATATATATATATATATATATATATATATATATATATATATATATATATAAATCTGTGGGCTCTAGCTAGCGCGAGGCCACATTCAATTCAAAATGAAATTGATAATCGTTATTATCACAGTTAAATATATTAACTAGATTTATATTCATTGAATATTATTAAAACAATGTCACATGAAGTGAACAAGGACAATTTTTCAATAATTTGATATGCAGGTATTTCGATCTTATTAGATCTCTTCAGTGCAGCTTACTTGACTCGGTTTGAATTAAAATATTTCTAATTCCTGTTTGATCATTTTTAAGTTATTGAAGAATTTTTTTTGTTCACCTTATGTGATATATGAAATTGACTTAGGTCCACAAGTATAGTTTTCATTAATTGATTATTGAAATAACCGTTAATAACAACAATTTATACGTTTATTAGACAAAATACGTATGACGCATGGTTAGGTGAAACTTCACTTTTTTATCAATTTACATCAAGTATCAACCTTATCAATTCATAAAATCGTTGAATATTTCTCCATTTTTTATTTCAAAAAAACATTTTTAGTTTTGTTTCATACAGAGAAAACATCTCATTCCCGAAATGCGAATGTGATTTCTCATTTATACCAATCGAATGAAGAGGCTTTTACTTGATTGGACATTGAGTTCATCATCACTTCAACGGACGAACGAGTCAATAAGTTAGATTTCCCTAGTTGAAGCTCATTTTGACGGTTGGACCTTTCAACTGATTAATTGGAATTTTCCGATAATTGAAAAAAACGTTGATATACAAATCTCGTACACAGGGTGTTTTCTATATTTATATCTCAATAGTCTTATTACGTTTTGATTGGTACGAAGCATACATTCGATATTAATTAGGACCAATATTTATTGAACGAATTTGAGGCTGACAAGCTGCAGTCAGTTTGTATTAAGTCTAGACGTTTCGATCGCTTTTGCTGCTAATATCTTCATTGGTACAGAAGTCCAAGAAGTGAATAAGTAAATTTTATTTCAATAGTACGAAAATGGTAGATCATGAAGATTACAAATAATCAGATCATGAAAAACATACCTGTTGACCATAGTCGATTTGATACATTACATAAAGTGAACACGGAAAATTCTTTAACAATATAAAAATTATTAATCAACTTTCCAGCTGGTTATACGTATTTCGCAAAGCAAAATCTGCATTAACACTCCAACGGTGAATTATAGAAAACGTCAAGTTACCCCGACTCAAAATCTACACAAAGCTGTTTCGATCTTATTGAATCTTATCAGTGCAGCTTACTTGACTCGGAGTGAATTAACAAATTTCTAATTGTTGCACAATACAAATCGTGTTCGGAAACACTATCTGGATAACAACCCAGAGCACCCTTCACTTAAGATATTGGATACCAATAATTGACCGTTTAAAACGAAAACTCTGGATATACTCATGAAAGCGCGCTCCTTAAATACTTGGAAAGTTGTCTGAAAATTTTCGAATTATTAAAGAATTAGTAGTATATTGCGTATTACGCTGCTAGTATTTATGTAGCGCGCTCTTCTGAGTATATCCAGAGGTTTTAAAACTCTATGTTAGTATGCAGATTCTGCGTTGCGGTACACGTATAACCAGCTCTCTTGGATAGTTGTTTGATAATTTTTTAAATATTGAAGAATTTTCCTTGTTCACTTTATGTAATGTAAGATTACAAATATCAAAACGGCAGAGACCATTTTTCTATGTACCTATAATGATATGCAATACGATTTTGAAATGAAATTTGAGTTTATGAACCAGTAGTTAAGAAAAACAATAAGCTGTTAATTTTATTTCAGTTATAATATAGAATATATAAGTACGCTAAAGAACCGACAAAATGTTCACTATTATATCTGACACGGTTAAGAATGAATAAGATCCAAGCACATTTGACCATTGTTCACTCCAAATAATTGCGACATTAAAGTCTAATTTCTACAAGGTCATTTGAAAGAGATGGGGTTATTCCAGATGAAGAATAGATGAATCATGGCGAACTGTGCCTACCGTGAAAAGTAAATTAATGGTAAATATGATAAAAATTTATCGAAGAGAGAATCTTTAATAATATAATCTACAATACAACACAAATCTGATATTAGACCATGAAGGACTTAATAATAATAATAAATCGACTCTATTTGACAAATGTATGTACAAGCATTTGCATACATCTGCACAAAATCCGTACATTAGCTAGAGAGCAATTTTTGAACTCTTTACGCCTTCAGTTTACAAAATGAATTTCAATACAAAAAATAGCAAATACTGTAATTTAAAATTCTATGGGTGTAACTACTCTTGCTAGTTCAGCTGTTCAATTTAAACGACTATTTTGAATCCATTAAGAGCCGTCGGGTGGAGTGGCATGTGAAGTAACTGTGAATGCCAGGTGTCAAGATTGTGCAAACTACTAATGAAAGACGTATTCGAAAAATCAAATATGTTGATTTGAAGGAAGTTGCATCGAACTGTAGTGTTCTAGCTATCTTATCTGTCATCATCTAAAAGATACGAGCTCCAAATTGTCAATTAATAGAAATAATTTAAGTGAAGCCTCATTAAATTTCAATAAATATAATATAAGTCTAATAGGAGCTTTTGAATGATATACTAAATATATCAAAGAGATTTTGCTTCTCCACCAGATAAATGGGCCCCAGATTCAGATAGGTCGAAAGATGCCGTAACGCAATGGTAACCATGAAATACCGCAAAGTTACTCATGATCCTCGATGAATTAGACAAAGTTTCGTATACTTAGATCGAGTTTAGATAATCATAAACTATAAAAATGACTTCATTAAATAATGAAAAAACAAAACGCATGAGAGTTGAGCTCCGTCGCTAAGGTCGTAATTTTCACTAATTTTTTATTAACAATTTCTTAAACCACTCAATTGCTTGAAAGGGGATTTGAAAGTGATTAAAATCTTTAAAATCCACGACAAAATAAGGAATCTCCACATTTGAATGGCGACGGTTAAATCTCCAAAGAAAATTTGTAGTACATCAATTCTATTCATCCGCGGAATTTCAACCCAATAAATCAATCAGAAACAGATATCAAGGTGAAGAAACCTTGAAAACCATGAAAGAATATGAAAACCCTACATTATAATGGCGATTAAAGAAAAGAGTCGCACCTCTGAGAAGATACATATTATTAAAACCACGGCTGATGTACAAAAATGTTTATAGCACCAAAAAGCAATTCCCTGAATTCATCTTCATCAACATATGAATTGTCAATCCTTTAACTGAATTCAGAAGAGGCTTAAAGAAGAGAACATCTTGCAGCTCCATACACCCTCCAAAGATATGTTTTTCATAATTGATTTCGATATATTTTTCCACCAGTTTGAAAATTGTTTAGGAATATCAGGTTGACTGAAGTTGGAAAGAGTGAAAATTTTGCCTGAAATAAAGCAAATTTTTGTAGTTTCGTTTTATAGTTAGGATCAAGAACAACCAGATATAATTTCAGCTCACCTAATCTAAATAGAGCGGCTGAATATGCCAGAATATAACGGATATATGCAAATATATATATATATATATATATATATATATATATATATATATTATATATATAAACATATATATTTATATATATATATATATATATATATATATATATATATATATATATATATATATATATATATATATAACATATATATATATATATATATATATATATATATATATATATATATATATATATATATATATATATATATTATTAAGAATTAAAGTATGAGAATTGTTCATGAATAGATGCACTAGTAACTTCACCAAAATTATTTATTAATTAAATCACAAAAGTATTCCCGCAGCTTAGCTTAACGTCGAACAAAGGAGACTCTTACTCGTTCATGCCCGCATTAACAATGAATCAACCCAATGCATCACACCGGGGCATGAACCCGTCATCCATCTCCAGGCTCGAAAGCGGCGACAAGGTCAGCTTATGTAACCATTCTCAAATTCATGAATCACGTACTCATTCTTTTGATGATTCTAACACGGCCAACCTGACTGCAGTGACGCTCTCGGCGCTGCCAGCTGAAATTAAAATAATTCGGCCAAAACATATATCTATAAGTTTGTAGGAATCTCCACCACCACCCGGCTCCACCACCAACGGAACAGAGACCGAAAAATAAAAACATTAGTCAATAAACATGTGGAGACTTCAACTGCCACCCGGCTCTTCCACTAAAGGGTGAGAGACCGAAAAATAAAAACATTAGTAAATAAACATGTGGAGACTTCAGCTGCCACCCGGCTCTTCCACTAAAGGGTGAGAGACCGAAAAATAAAAACATTAGTAAATAAACATGTGGAGACCTCAGCCACCACCCGGCTCTTCCACTAAAGGGTGAGAGACCGAAAAAATGAAAATAAAAACATTAGTAAATGAACATGTGGAGACTTCAGCTGCCACCCGGCTCTTCCACTAAAGGGTGAGAGACCGAAAAATAGAAACATTAGTAAATAAACATGTGGAGACTTCAGCTGCCACCCGGCTCTTCCACTAAAGGGTGAGAGACCGAAAAAATGAAAAAAAAAACATTAGTAAATGAACATGTGGAGACTTCAGCTGCCACCCGGCTCTTCCACTAAAGGGTGAGAGACCAAAAAAATGAAAATAAAAATATTAGTAAATGAACATGTGGAGACTTCAGCTGCCACCCGGCTCTTCCACTAAAGGGTGAGAGACCGAAAAATAAAAACATTAGTAAATAAACATGTGGAGACTTCAGCTACCACCCGGCTCTTCCACTAAAGGGTGAGAGACCGAAAAATAAAAACATTAGTGAGTTTGTGAATTTAGACAGGCCTTACCTGCTTTTTCAACTTCAACGTCATCTTCTCTTTCTAGGAATTCGAGAATTCCATTCATGTCACAAGACACCGACCACTGTATAGGCCATCGTCTCAATTGCTCTTTTGCAGCTTTCGTTACGATATTTGTGCCCACCTTCTTGATGTCATATCGCCCATTTTCCAAACAATTCACAATCTCATATGGACCCAAAAATTCGTACTCACTCTTGCTGATGTGCATCTGGGAATCACGATGCATCAGAACAAAATCTCCTGGTGCATAATGAATATTATCTTTCCTGCGTCTATTAACTGTAATGGTACTTTCAGGGCGAGCAAATAGTTTTTCAGCAGCACGTTCTCTGTCTACTTCCCGGTTTCGAATTGGTGTTAAATCTTGCGAAATACTTTTCAGTACTGCCTGAATCAGGGGAGTCGACTTCCGGATACCCAGAAGAAGTTGCAAAGGGGTCATTCCTATAGCCTTTTGTATTGTTGTATTCAGAACTAGTTGTATTTTCCACAAACCGTTTGGCCATTCTGACTTGACTTTCGTCTCAATTCTCAAAAGATTTCTTATTGTTCGCATATATCTTTCCACCTGGCCATTACCTCGGTGGATGTCAGGTGTGACATAATGATATTCGATATTCCATTTCTCGAGAAATTTTGGGAATGTACTGTTCCTAAAAGAAGTGGCTGCATCCATCACAACTTTCTATGGAGTACCGAACAATGACAAGACAGTCTGGAACTTCTCTCGAACTTCTGAAGTGGTTACTGACTTCATAGGTATTAAAATGCAGTACTTTGTGAAAGCATCTACAATAACAAGAATATGTTTGCTTTTATCTGAAGCTAACGGCAATGGCCCTAAACAGTCCATGTGTAATGTGTGGAAGAGTTCCTTAGGTTTCTCAACTGGATATATAAATCCTTGCAAAGGGCCAGTTCTTGTTTTCTTTACAGCACAAATTACACAGTGTTTAATGTACGTTTGAATGAAATGTCTCATGCGAGGAAACCAGAAATGTGCAAATATGGACTCGTACGTCTTTTCAAAACCGATATGACACTGTTCGTCGTGAAAGATTCTCAACAAACCCAAACGACTTTGTCTAGGGACAAACCACTGCAGATTTTCAGTACCATCAGGATTTACATGTTTGTGGTACAGCATTCCCTCCTTTTCAACGTATTGATTGTTATCGAGGTTACCTTCACTCAGTTGTCTCAACAAATTCTGAACCTCTTCATTTCCTTTCTGTTCCATATATGCCCAGTCATATACCTTTTCTATAAATTATCTCCATTTGGAAATCTTGTAAGTAGACCGACCATCTCGCAATTCGAGGTATTAAGTCTTTCTTAGTGGCCGTTGCTTTGATAGCATTACAGTCTGTCACTACTGTAAATCTAATGCCAAGCAAGTACGTACGAAAACATTTTAAAGCTTGTACTATTGCCAGGGTTTCCAGCTCATATGAATGATATTTGGCTTCAGTTTCTGTTGTCCTTTTACTAAAATAAGCAACTACTTTCGACTGTGTGTCATATTTTTGAATTAAGACAGCCCCATAGCCTATGCTGCTTGCGTCAGTATGTAATTCGGTCGGCAATTCTGGATTGTAAACTACAAGAAGCGGTCTCGAGGTCAAATGGCTTATCACATATTGTCTGGCAGTCTCTTGCTCTTGTTTCCATTCAAAAATCACATTTTGCTTAGTTAATTTCGTGATACAAGCGGTCTTACTAGCAAAATCCGGAACAAATTTTCTGAAGTAGCCCGCCAATCCCATGAATTGACGGACTTGTTTCACGTTTTGAGGGATAGGGGAATCAACTAAAGCTTGTATCTTTGCTTTGCCGGGTCTTATACCTTCGCGAGATATTTCCCTTCCAAGATATTCCACAGATGGTTGGAGAAAACTACATTTGCGAATATTCAATGAGAATCCTGCGAGATCTAACGCTTCTAACACCTTGCGCAGATTGGCAATACCTTCTTCAGGAGTAGTGCTAGGAATAAGAATATCATCTAGGTACACCAAGGCAACTGTATCTTTCAGTGACCCCAGGGCAAGATTAACAGCTCTCTGAAACACAGAAGGTGCATTGGCTAGACCAAATGGCATTCGCAAGTATTGGTAATGACCATCAGGAGTAATGAAGGCAGTTTTATGAACTGATTCCTCATGAATAGGGATCTGATGAAAACCGGATGCCATGTCTAAAGATGTGAAGAAATTACCTTTTCCCAATCGGTCTAACTGGTCATCAATTAATGGCAGAGGATATCGATCCTTTGCAGTTATCCGGTTCAATTCTCGAAAGTCCACACACATTCGGTATGAACCATTTTTCTTTTTCACCAAAAAAATAGGACTAGCAAATGGGGACTCACTAGGTTCGATAATCTTATTCTGCAGTAAATCTGCAACAATATCACGCACAGCTTCTCTTTCAGTAGCAGCTAAACGGTAAGGAGTTCGATTGACGGTAACATCTTTTTCTAATTTTATTTTGAGACAAACATTATTTACCGCCCTATTGCCACTTGTCATCATAGTTTCAAAATCTTGAAGAAGTTCCTGAATTTCTCTATGAAATTCTGAGGGTACATTAACCACGCATACTTCGGAGTTAATATTATCGGAAATTCTATTAACACCGGGCAATTCTCGCCGTAA
>JARQZK010000374.1:0-2500 GCA_030704885.1 Cynegetis impunctata | reverse complement strand
GGTACAGGAGGTATAGCATGGATTCAAAAGCATAATTCCGCAACTCACTTTTGACTTTCAATATTACAAACAGTCTTAAAACAGCCAACAAATTATTGACCATTTTATTCATATCCTTACAAATTGTACATTGAGTTACTAAATTAATGTATTATGCATTGATGCTATGAATACTACTTCATTAACGCCCATATTTCGTTCAGTGATACTGAACTAGATTGGTGAAAAGGCACGAATAACTCAACGCTAATTGGAAAACTTGTATTAGTTATGAATTATCCGTTTGAGCAATTAATGAGTTTCATCTGCAGAGTGAGGCCTCATCGGATTCTGGTGCTTGATTTTGAATACATTTTGAATTAGTTAAGATCGATATTCACCATATTAGGTACAAATTTGCACCGTATCTTCTGCATGAAGGTGGGTATTGAACTGTTCATTTTGTCGTCTGATGACCTATTGAGAATGGATTAGAAACTTAGACATTTGATATCTACTTCAACAGAGTACGATGAAAAAAGCAAATAACAAAAATAATAAGTTTCAGCAACACAAAATATTTCACATATTACAGCGTTTCCTGCTACTAAATTTATATATAACATCTCAAATTCTGTATCAATAAAGATTCGACTAACAGTTTTGTATAACACTGAAAATATTGACAATCAGTACATTTGCTATACACTAAAAAGATTCAGGTAACCAATTTCCAACAACAAAAAAAAACGAGCGAGTAAAAGAGCTCAGTTACACAGTTACACAGTATTTTCCACTCAGAGAGAAGATACGCCGAGTGAGAATTGAATAGACAAAATCATACCTACTGTTTAGCCCTACCGTGAATTTCATCGCATATTGAGTGCAGAGTAGTTTCGGATGGGATTCGAATGGAAAATAGATGTCGCAAAGTACAGCGAGAAAAACAGTTGAAATCCTCAAAGAATCGTAATTCAACATCAAATCAATCTACTTACTAACTCAATCTACAGACTGAGGAAGTTCAAAAATTTTCAAGTCAGGCAAAAAATTATTTCTATGTATGAATGACGGCAGTTGTTGAAAATTTATACCTTTATTTTTTTAGCCTCAACTTAATCGACGTAAAAATTTCAACCATCTGAATCAATTTTAGGAGGTTTGGGCTATAAAAATCCTTCGAAAACAAAATATTTTAGTTCCATGCACCCTTCAAAAAGCTATAGAAAGCTGAATTCGGGATTTATTGTTCATAACTATATTCTATATCTTTTTCCACCGATTCGACTGTTTGAAAATGCAAAAATTTGAACTGAATTTCACCAAATTTTGATAGTTTCGTTCTACCTCGACCAATTTCGTCTGACAGGAGCTGCTGGAGATGCCAATATGATGTACCGGAATAAAATTCATATGCAAATATATATATATATATATATATATATATATATATATATATATATATATATATATATATATATATATATATATATATATATATATATATATATATATATATATATATATATATATATATATATATATATATATATATATATATATATATATATATATATATATATATTGTAACGGACTTTTCGTGTCGGTTCTCCTGAATTATAAAGAAGGTACCTTTGAGTTATATACAAGTTTATTTACAGTAAATTATTAACAGAGATCAAATAATTAAATAGTATGATCCAACGCGCATCTGCTTCTGCTCTGGTCTCGTTTCGCTGCGTCGTGCGCAGGCAGTCCTTGGTCAGTCGAGGACGGAGCGAAGTGTAGGGAGTAGCTGGATCTCTGCGTTCTTAGGTACGCGATTCTGCTTGACGTGATTACGGGGACCGGAGTCGGTTTCGTCGCCGCCAGCTGGTCAACCTCGTTGGCCAATGCAAGCGAGTCAGCTCCCGGTCTATAGGAATTCACCGACAATCAGTACTTGTCGGACGGAAAGGGAATAGATTGGTCAATACCCAACCTACGAGGATTTCCGACAATCAATACTTGTCGGACGGAACGGGAAGAGACTGGTCAATACCCAGTCTCAGGGATTTGTCGGACGGGAGTTAGACTGGTCAATACCCAGTCTAGGAGAGAGTTTCTAGGAGTCAGTACCTCCCAAGAACTGCCTTCTGCATTAAAACAAAAAAAGGAAACACACGTGTTTCATTCCTCCCTGAAGTATGTGTCAGGGAGGCGGGCAGCTTGAGTTTGGGATTAACTCCTTCAGCCAGCTCAGAGGATACACTTGTATGTACAAGTGTATTAATGATAGGTGAGACGGGATATTTATGGAACATAGGAAGTGTGGGTAGGATTCAGAGGATTAATACTGGCCCAGCATTCGCCTTATAAGTTTGCATGCAGTGACTTACATTACCATGAGGAAACCTCTGAAAAAAACTCATGGCAGACCAGTCGGCCCCGGGGTTTGAACCCGAGACCTACCAAATACTAGCCAGCGTACCTAACATACTCAACTAACTAGCTTGGTCCCTTCTGCATTCTCGGTGCTCGG
>JARQZK010000373.1:0-20686 GCA_030704885.1 Cynegetis impunctata | reverse complement strand
CATTTTATAGTTGAGACTTGAAACTTGAAATGGCTGATTTCAAGAGATTATTAAGTGAAGAAAGATTTTATAAATTATAGTGAAGTGATATTATAACATGAACAAAAACAAAACTTGAATTTTTACTATATTTATTATCACAAAAATACTTCGAAAAAAATATAACACTGGCGATTGCAGATGTAAGCGCAAATCTATAATTATGTATTCAGTTCTAACTCAATCTGCCCGATGATGGGTCTAGTGACCGAAATTGCAATCGCAGTGTTATATTTTTCGAAGTATTTTTGTGATAATAAACATAGTAAATTCAAGTTTCGTTTTTGTTCATGTTAAATTATCACGTAGTAGCGACGGATTCCATCAAATATTTGATATTGTCAAGTTTTCAGGTGAGTTTAGTAGTAAGAGTCAATAACCAACTAACATCCAATTCATATAATCTTTTCACCTGTGTGATCTTTTTCACCTTTCTGATATTTTTCCTTCAAATTTTGAATAACCTTTTTCTAGGGTTTTCATATTTTTTTCTTGAGTTTAATATATATCTTATTTCTTAACTTTTATGCATATTTTATATCTTTACATTTTATGATGAACATTGTATGTACTACATGTCTTCGCAATTATTTTATATTTTTTTTGATGTAGAATAAGAATGTTGAATTATGGATGAGCTAAGATCAATCTACACCCCTCCCTCCCCCGCTTTCGCTTAAGCTGATTATCTTATAAATAGTTCAGGTCTACTCCCTAAAACTTGCCACTACCCCTTCCCAAACTCAATCTCTGGATACGCCACTGATATATATATATATATATATATATAGGTTTATATATATATATATATATATATATATATATATATATACAGAGTGGCCACTTTTTTAATGGGATTGTATTGGTAACTTTTAAACCATAAGAATTAGAAGGTCGGTCAAATTGTGAAAAAGTTGCATTGATAGAAGCATTTTTAAGCAGTTCAAACAAATTGAGATTATCAGGGCCGGTTATTGAGATATCATAAGAAAAGTAAATTCTGTCATTTTGATTTTTCTTTTTTTCCCACTTTATTTTGAATATTATCAAAATATGTTACAGAAAATTTTTATTCCACAGTAACTTATCCTCAATTTGACGTAATCAGATTTCGTATCCAACGTTTCGTACGCTCTGGGTCACCTTCAACCTCATTTTTTTCAATACGGACCTGCATATTTTATGACACTTTTCGAAATAACTTTTAACGCTGAAGTCAACGACATATCATACAATGTCATTCAAAGTTGATTTTCAGGTGATTTTGATCTTTATCCAAATTTCTTTGGGTCGGATCTGTATTACATTGACCTTCAGTTTAATTAACAACATGCAATACTTTTCGATAAGAAAATCAACTTACTCATCTTAAACTGAATGGAACGTAACAGAATCAAACAAAGCAAGAAACAAGTAATATTTATTTACAAATTTCAAGAGCTGAAAAACCTAATTCATAATAATTAAACGAAACTATCATTTATTGAAAGACAAATTAAATGATTTTTCGAAAGTGAATGATGAACATTAATGAAGTAAGTGTTCGAAATGTCCACCATTTTGTAAAATGCACTTTGCGGTTTTGGAACCCATACTTCTTATACATTTGCTTATTTCGTCTCCTTGAATACCTTCTAATACATTCTCAATCTTCTCGCGAAGAATCTCTATTGTCGGGTTCGGAGTATCATAAATTTTATTTTTCAGATATCCTTACAAATAAAAATCCAGCGGATTCAAATCCGGAGATCTGGCAGGCCATGCTACGGGACCTCTTGTTCCAATCCATGAATCGGGAAAAGTTTGATTCAGATAGTCTGTGACTATGCTTGAGTTGTGTGGACCACATCCGTCTTGTTGGAACCATGGACTATCACACCGATACCGTATAGGAAGATCATCCAACATTTCTTCTATAATTTCTACATATTTTGCTCCCGTTAGATTGCCGTCAATAAAATAGGGTCCCAGTAATTTATTATTCAACAAACCATACCATATGTTCAAAGAAAAACGATATTGATGTCTAACTTCATGAATTAAGTGAGGATTTTCTGTGGCATAAAAATGTTTGTTCCTTCGATTGAACATGCCAGAATTTGTGAATGTCGTTTCGTCTCCCCAAATGATATTGTGCGCAAAATTGTTGTTATTCCGCACCTTCCGTTGAAACCAATTACAGAACTGCGACCTTCTCTCAGGATCATTGCGATATAGTTTTTGCACGGCTTGGTATTTATAGTCATGGTATCCGTGTCTCTTGAGTATTTTATTAACGGCACTTTTTGATAAATTGCATTCATTGGCCATAGTTCTCGATCCTATTCCTGGATTCATTCGAATTTGGACCAGAACATTGATGTCATTGATAAGCTCGTTTCGTCGTACATAAGGACCTCTAGGTTTGATGAATGAATTATGTGCAAGTAACGTTGTAGATAAACGTCGAAACATTTTAATATTTGGTGTTGTTCTTTCAGGATATAATTCACCATACATTTGTTGTGCTTTGAACGAATTCCTATCTAGTTTTATGTACACTTCGTATATATCTCTCTTCTCTTCATTTGTGTATCTTACCATATCGAATAAGTAAAATTGAAATTACTCAGAAAAGTATTTGATGACAAGTTCTTGTGAGACAATAATAAACGAAGTGACAAATAATATGACATTGCTTGTTATGTCTTTTTTTATCCACGGCCTACTATTGAAAATAATACATTCAATAAATGTAGAGTTGTGTGTATGTAAGAAAAAACAAGTCTATCAACGATATCAATGTTCTGACCAAAATTCAATTGAATGCAGAAAAAAAAATTGAGAACGATTGTGGCCAGTGAATGCAATTTATCAAAAACCGCTGTTAATAAAATAGTCAAGAGACGCGAATACAATGATTTTAAATTTGAATACCAAGCGTTGCAAAAATTATATCGTAATGATCTCAAAATAAAGTTCGATTCTGTAATTTGTTTCAACGGAACAAATGACAAATCCAACAATAGTGATTCCTCGCGAGAAGATTGAGAATGTATTGGAAGGTATTCAAGGAGACGAAATAAGCAAATGTATAAGAAGTATGGGTTCCAGAACCGCAAAGTGCATTTTACAAAATGGTGGACATTTCGAACACTTACTTCATTAATGTTCATCATTTACTTTCGAATAATCATTTAATTTGTCTTTCAATGAATGATAGTTTCGTTTAATTATTATGAATTAGGTTTTTCACCTCTTGAAATTTGTAAATAATTATTACTTGTTGCTTGCTTTGATTCTGTAACGTTCCATTCAGTTTAAGATGAGTAAGTTGATTGATCTTATCGAAATGTATTGCATGTTGTTAATTAAACTGAAGGTAAATGTAATACAGATCCGACCCAAAGAAATTTGGATAAGGATCAAAATCACCTAAAAATCAACTTTGAATGACATTGTACGATATGTCGTTGATTTCAGCGTTAAAAGTTATTTCGAAAAGTGTCATAAAATATGCAGGTCCGTATTGAAGAAAATAAGGTTGAGGGTGGCCCAGATCGTACGAAACGTTGGATACGAAATCTGATTACGTCAAATTGGGGATAATTTACTGTCAAATAAAAAACTCCTGTGACATTTTTTGATGATATTCGAAATAAAGTGGGAAAAAAAGAAAAATCAAAATGACAGAATTTACTTTTCTTATGATATCTCAATAACCGGCCCTGATAATCTCGATTTGTTTGAACTGCATGAACATGCTTCTATGAATGCAACTTTTCCTCCATTTGACCGACCTTTTAACTCTTATGGTTTAAAAGTTATCAATACAATCCCATTAAAAAAGTGGCCACTCTGTAAGGCCCAGCAGGTAATAAGGCCCACTTTCCAGCAAAATACAACTAAAAATAAATTCAAACTATAATATCCATCAATCGGTTCGAATATAGTTCCAAGTAATTTTACCTAGATAGCGCGCGGACCACACGCTTTCAATCAAGGAGAAAAAAGCCTCTTGTTGGACATCCCGCGCAAATTCTTATGTTTTACAAAATTTTTCACAAAATGAAGTCGTTCTCCATGACATAATTTCAACTGTACGAGTGGTGGTTTAATTCTATTGGTGAGTTTCACATTTTAAGACTTGATATTCAACAAAAATTTCGAAATTTTTCATCTGCTTTTTTTGTAACAGTGACCTAACCTTAAATAGTGCATGTCAGAAATAAGGCCCACGTAAACTTTCAAAATGGGCACGGTGAATAAAAGTAATTTATTATGGTACTGTCCACTATGCCAGGAATCCCGTGAAAAAGATATGAGGTGCTGCCTTAATTACAACACATGGACCCACGAAGAATGTTTACGGTATTCACCATCTGATGATGACGACTATATTTGCATTGCATGAGTACCTATCAGAACTTTATTTTGAGTTAAATCTCTGTTAATACATTATTCAAATGCTTTTCTGTTTAGCTTGTAGCATTTTATTACATTTATATGATATGGGCCTTATTACTATCATTGGCAGAAATATTAGAATCTATGATTTTTATTATATTACGTTGTCTTTAACTTGTTTCAGTTAATGTTTTACTTAGAATATAATATGAGTTTGTTGTTCAATATATTTTTATTTTCTTTTGTATGTCGTTTTTACTTAAAAAAAAATGTTTTGCCTTAGGTGGGCCTTATTTGTCTCAGGTACCTTATATATATATATATATTTATATATATATATATATATATATATATATATATATATATATATATATATATATATATATATATATATATATATATATATATATATATATATATATATATATATATATATATATATATATCTATAAGAACTACAAAGTTGGTCAAATTGGACGAAATGTGCGATTTTGGGGGAAAATGAAAATCTGGTTTCAGATTTGCAAAAAAAAATTTAAATTCCGAGCTACGGAGGTTTTTTGAAAAATTGCTCAAAACTATTTTATCAAACATCCCAAAAAGTAAAATTTTTATCTAAAATTCGTGAAAAAAAATTGCATTTTGGACGTTCTTCAAATGAAAATTTTTTTTTTAAGAAATGAAGTAGAAAATACAGGTCAGTATTTAATGAGAGGAAGTTGATGGTAATATTTCGAAAACTAGATGAAGCAAATTTCCTTGGAAAATACCAAATTGAAGAACGTCTAAAATGCAAACATTTTTTTCTCTACTATTTTTTTTTTTTATAGTTTTCGAGATATTGGATCAAATAATTTTGAGTAATATCGTAGCTCGAGATAGAAATTTCTGTTTTCAAATCTGAAACTAGATTTTCAATGTCCTCTAAAAACTGGACATTTTGTCCAATTTAACCAACCTTGTAGTTGTTATAGTTACCGGGATATCCAGAGTGGCCTATATCAATTAGGACGCTCTGTATACATATATTGATATTTATATATATATATATATATATATATATATATATATATATATATATATATATATATATATATATATATATATATATATATATATATATATATATAGTTTTGATAAAGCCACGAATGTCGTGGCGAAACGTCAATATAATATATATATATATATATATATATATATATATATATATATATATATATATATATCAATATATGTATACAGAGTGTCCTAATTGATATAGGCCACTCTGGATATCCCGGTAACTATAACAACTACAAGGTTGGTTAAATTGGACAAAATGTCCAGTTTTTAGAGGACATTGAAAATCTAGTTTCAGATTTGAAAACAGAAATTTCTATCTCGAGCTACGATATTACTCAAAATTATTTGATCCAATATCTCGAAAACTATAATTTAAAAAAAAATAGTAGAGAAAAAAATGTTTGCATTTTAGACGTTCTTCAATTTGGTATTTTCCAAGGAAATTTGCTTCGTCTAGTTTTCGAAATATAACCATCAACTTCCTCTCATTAAATACTGACCTGTATTTTCTACTTCATCTCTTAAAAAAAAATTTTCATTTGAAGAACGTCCAAACTGCAATTTTTTTTCACGAATTTTAGATAAAAATTTTACTTTTTGGGATGTTTGATAAAATAGTTTTGAGCAATTTTTCGAAAAACCTCCGTAGCTCGGAGACCCACTCGATCCAAACATGCTCAAACCTATTCAAGAACTCTACAAAACAACCCCTGTGACTACTCAATCACATACAATAACTTTGTAGCGTTCCTGGAAAATACTGTAGGCAATCCAGATCCACTTTTGGAAGCTCGCCGTTTTACACCGGATGTAAAATCACTACTTGACATGATGTTCAATATATATCCACACCTTACAGCAAAATCTCTGAAATCAAGGTTCACCCGAATAATGCAGAAGATAAAAAAGCAACTCACATTAGAAGAGATAGAAACATCCAGCATAACAAGCATGTGTTCACAGAAATCACTTGATGGCTACGAAAACACTCCTGAATTCGATACCCAATCATCGCAAGAATCAATTTCATAGATTTCTATCCTCTTCAATCTACTCCAGTGGAATTGTTGTGGGTATTACCCACGCATCGATCATATTAAGAAAATAATTGTAGATACAAATGTTGATTTTCTCTGCCTCCAAGAAACCAACTTTAAACCAGACCATGTACCAGTTTTGCCAAACTACGCAAGCTACAACTACTATCGCACAACTCACCTCAGAGCCAGTGGAGGTTCAACAATATTTGTTAAAAACTCACTTTACTCCGAGAGCATCAACATTGCTAGCAACCTAGAAGTAGTTGCTATAACATCATGGAAACCCAAACAAAATTACAATCTGTAGTGTCTACATTCCTCCAAACTATAACCTGTCGACCTCGGATTTGCATCACCTGATAAACCAACTACCGACGCCTTTCATAATGGTTGGAGATTTTAATGCACATAATCACATGTGGGGCTCTGACAACACATCTGGCAGAGGTAAAATAATAGAGGAGGTTCTATCCGCATCTCACATGGTCTTACTTAACACCGGCGAACCTACACACTTTTGTTCCGCTAGTGGGAATTTTACCAGCATAGACTTGAGCTTTAGCGACCCTAAAACAGCTCCTATATTGAACTGGTCAGTCTTGGATGGCTTATATGATAGCGACCACTTTCCCATTATAATATCTACTATAGACCGTTAATCATCCTACATGCCAAATCACAGCAGGTGGAACCTAAAGCTAGCGAACTGGGCAGAGTACAAAGAAACCCTTACCACCTACATGCAAAATATGCAGGTACCTACAAACATTGACCAATTAGTATCTGACTTTACGGACTCCATCACAAGAGCAGCGGAACTACATATAGGCCGCACAAGCAGCACACAAACAGCTAAAAGAGTACCGTGGTGGAATAAAAATTGCGAAGAAGCTGTCAAAAAATCTAAACAGGCCCTAAACAACTACAGGAAACACAGAACCCAAGAAAATCTAATCCACTTTAAGCAACAACGAGCAGCTGCTCGGCGCACAATAAAAGATACCAAAACAACTTCTTGGCAAAATTACGTCTCAACTATAAATGAAGGCACAACACCAAGCGAAGTATGGTCCAAAATCAAGCGAGTAAACGGAGTGCACACCGATTTTAGAATCCCAGCACTCAAAACACCCTGCAATAAGCTACTTACTAATACAGAAGAAATAGCCAACCTACTAGCCACCACTATTTCAAACAAATCTAATAACAATAATTATAATGCTGAATTCTTTCAACATAAAAATAGTGTAGAGTCTCAACCTTTAGACCTTAACCTAGTTCACGACCATGCCATGAACCAACCCTTTACCGAGAAAGAATTGCATGAAGCTATAATACATACTAAGAACTCCGCTGCCGGCCCCGATGAAATTCCCTCACTTTTTCTCAAGCAACTGCCTTCGTCAGCACTACAACACCTGTTACTCATCTACAACAGACTATGGACCGATCATACCTTCCCCAGCCAGTGGAGAGCGTCTGTCATCTTACCCATACACAAACAAGGAAAGCCCAAATACGATCCAACTGCATATAGGCCTATCTCCCTTACATGCACGATGTGTAAACTGATTGAAAAAATGATCAACAAGCGACTCTTATGGTTTTTGGCAGAAAATAGAAGAATCTCTCCAGCTCAAACAGGCTTTCTTCCCAACCGAAGTACAGTGGATAATCTCATACAATTTCAAACAGAAATAACAGACAGTTTTGCTAACAACCAAGAACTTCTTGCAATATACTTTGACATTGAGCGTGCATTCGACTGTACCTGGCGCCATAATATAGTTCAAAGATTTCTCGATTGGAACCTCCCCTCCAATGCTTTAAACTTCGTAAAAAACTTACTAACATCAAGATCTTTCAAAGTCAGAGCTAATGGCTATCTCTCCCAAACGCACTTCCAACAAAATGGAATTCCACAGGGATCCGTGCTGAGCACCACACTTTTTCTTGTAGCAATAAACAACGTGTGCAACAACATAGACTTACCAGTTAAAATACTGTTGTACGCAGACGATATATTGTTGTACTGCAGAGGAAGAAACCCTCACACGGTACACAGGCAAATGCAAGATGCCATCAGTAAGCTCGAAGAATGGTCCGACAACACAGGCTTCACCTTTTCGATTCAAAAAACCAGATCTATGCTGTTCTCTAGAAGAAGTTCGATGTCTCAACTTCCGCCACTCAAACTACAAAATGCAAACCTACAGCAAGTATCACAGCATACTTTTCTCGGACTTACCTTTGATTCTAAGCTTTATTGGAAAAGCCACATCAAGCAGCTCAAATCAGAGTGTACAAAGAGACTCTATTTAATAAAAGTACTTGCACATCATCACTGGGGAGCCCATAAGACAGTCCTACTGAACATATATAGAGCCCTAATCAGATCCAAAATAGACTACGGAAGCGTCATATATGCCTCAGCTAAACCACAAGACCTACGCCCACTAAATGCAGTCCATAATGCAGCACTAAGACTTGCACTAGGAGCTTTTAGAAGCAGCCCGGTAGGAAGCCTGTACCGAGAAGCAAATGAACCCCCACTTTGGCTACGCAGACAACAGCAGATCCTTCACTACGCCTCCAGAATATCATCAGACCACCACAATCCTGTCCATAAATTGCTGTTCCATGAAAACTGCGACACAATGCACGGAAATTATCCACGAAATCTAACTCGACCATGCTATCAAGTGAAGGTGACACCGTCATCAGCACCAAACTTACAAATTACAACGCCATTATCACCAGGCACCACCCCACCCTGGTGTAGAACATATCCTCACTGTGATACCACCTTGGCACTAACCAACAAACATTCCATACCAACTGAGTACCTTCGAAACTCATTTCGCGAAGCTATTGCTAGACACAGACACGACATAGCCATATATACCGATGCATCAAAAACAACAGAAGGAGTAGGAAGTGCCGCCATTATGGGACACATAAAAGTTATGAAAAGGTTACCAGATTGCTGCAGTACTCATACTGCTGAACTTTATTCCATCCTCCTGGCCCTGAATCTAATAGCAGACACCCCGCATAAAAACATACTTATCTGCACCGATTCTTTATCTGCTATACAGTCGATTCGTAAGATGTACACCTTTGACCGACTGATAAATACTATACAAGAAAGAATCAACACCCTTAATGAACTCAGTGTGAAAGTCACTTTACTTTGGATCCCATCTCATTCTGCCATAGAAGGAAACGAACTAGCAGACACAGCAGCCCGAGAAGCTATAAGACAAGACACAAAAGTCAACATCTACCCTGAACGAGACATCCATAAGATCATCACCCGTTCAACAAGGGAAAAATGGCAAATCCACTAGATAGGCCAACACACGAAACTTAACGAAATTGAACCAACCATCCAGCCCAAGCCTGTCCCTACTGCAACCCGCAGAACTGAGGTAATACTCCGGAGGCTCAGAATTGGGCACTCTATCCTCACACACAAACACCTGATGACACAAGAAGAACCACCCACATGCGATACTTGCCACGATGCCATTACCATCAAGCACGTCCTCATCGATTGCATCAAGTATGAAGCAATAAGAAGAAAACTTGGCCTCGGACACACCACTAAAGACATCCTAGGACCATTGACCTCAGATACCGTCTCAACCCTAATAGAATTCCTTAAAGATTCCAACATCTAACATATTATTTAGCTTTCATTGAATATATAGAAGATAAAATAGACAAATACATAGATATAGGTATATATATATACATAAAATGTTAATCTAAGCACTGTACCAAGGTGTCAATGGCCATTGACGTCGAAACACCTAAAACTTAATAATAAAAAATAAAAAAAAATTTGTTTTTGCAAATCTGAAACCAGAGTTTCATTTTCCCCCAAAATCGCACATTTCGTCTAATTTGACCAACCTTGTAGTTCTTATAGATATATATATATATATATATATATATATATATATATATGTATATATATATAGATATATATATATATTTATATAAATATATATATATATATATATATATATATCTATATATATATATATATATCTCTATATATATATATATTTATATATATATTTATATATATATCTTCACCAACCTTGTAGTTCAACAGAGATAGCAATAGTGACCCATAGCAATTAGGACAACCTATATATATATATATATATATATATATATATATATATATATATATATATATATATATGTATATATATATATATATATATATATATATATATATATATATATATATATTCATTAAAAATGAAAATCTGGGTGTGAACGTTGCTTGATTTGAAAACAGCGCTTCTTCCTACAAAAACTGATGGAACATGTTCCACCAATAGCTTAGCAAAAGATCAATCAACAATACAACACACACACACACACTGAATCATACTATGATAAGCGGCTATTTCATGTGCATTTGCAATAGGCTTTTCAAAATTTCGTTGTCCGAAACTAATTTTCGAAAATAATTGAATGTAATTAAACAAATGGCAGTAAATAATGGTTATTCACCCAATATGATTGACGATCTCATTCAGAAGAAAAAATACAAAATGGCAATTGCAGAAGTTTACCGACTTATATCCGAGAAACGTACAGCATTTAACAGTTTAACATACCTAGGCAAACATTCGGAAAACCTGAAATTCATAAAAAAATTTCGGAGTTTCCTACAAAACCAACAATAGCATTGGAAAATTGATTAAAAACAACAAATCAAAAATTCTTAGAGATTAAAGTACTGGTGTTATTAAACTCATCTGCAACGATTGTGAAAAATTCTATATATATATATATATATATATATATATATATATATATATATATATATATATATATATATATATATATATATATATATATATATATATATAAATATATACAGTGATGGGCAAATGTGTGGAACCAAGTAAATATCTCTGGAATTATTAGAGATATCAAAATGAAATTTGGAAGGTGGATACTACAGTAGATTGCCTATTTGTTTTCATATTTTTAACAATTTTGAACTTCCGGTTTCACCGGAAGTAATGTCGATTTTAAAATTTGCAATGGAACACCCTGTATATTATTTTAGTTTCTGATGAAACATTTTATTACGAATACAAAAATATCGGGTTCGATATTTTTTATTTCAATACCTATCGAGGTATTAACAGAAAAATAACTAAGGAAAGGAATACACAATGAATTTCATGGACTACTAGCTACCATCAAATGTTTCCTTTCCTTAGTTACTTTTCTGTTAATATCTCGGTAGGTATTGAAATAAAAAATATCGAACCCGATATTTTTGTATTTGTAATAAAATGTTTCATCAGAAACTAAAATAATATACAGGGTGTTCCATTACAAATTTCAAAATCGGCATTACTTCCGGTGAAACCGGAAGTTCAAAATTGTTAAAAAATATGAAAACAAATAGGCAATCTATTGTAATATCCACCTTCAAAATTTCATTTTGATATCTCTAATAATTCCAGAGATATTTACTTGGTTCCACACATTTGCCCATCACTGTATATATATATATACAGGGTGTCCCAAGTTCGAGTGCCTATTAGACGTTTCTGGAGAACTGGACATATTTGAAATATGAAAATTGGGATTATGATATTGCTGGAGATTCTCTACAGAGCTAAAATATTTTCGGAGCTCAAGCACTTCCGGTTATACAGGGAGTAAAAATAAATTAAATGAAAAATTTTTTTTTCAAGTTTTTCGTTCCTGATATGACCAAGTATTTAATTTTGCGTACCTTTCTGTTAACACCATCGAATTTGCTCGAATAATTTCCGAAATAACGGAAAAAAACTCAAAAAAATGTCAAATATGTGTAGTCAGTATTATGTTCATATTTCTCATTTCCAACATGCTAAGCGTAAACCGTTTTCACAACATCGAAGAGGAAGAATGTGGAAAGGTCATGCATCTCATGAATTTTGGAAATATCATCACAGGGTGTTTCAAATTTTGTGTCGTAAATTGTGATCAATAATTGGCCATAACTTCTGTTTTTCAAATTAGAACCCTATTTTTTTATGATTGCGTTGGATTCTGCGATGAAAAATAATGATAGTTTTCCAACATGATTGTGCTCCTAAATTCAATAATTTCTGAGTTATTTGAGATTTTCCGTATTTATGGTGTACGTAGAGTTAAATTCATCGAAGATTCGATGTATATTCTTATGAAACCATAGGAACATTCTGTAACCATAGAAGATAAATTATCTATTAATTATTCACAAGTGTCAGGTCTAATTGTTATTCGTTATCTTCATTTCTCGATTTAACAAAATGAATCGTTATTCTAATAATGAAATTCTAGATCTATTTTTTATACATGGTGAATGTAACAGAATTATTAGTAGAACCTGCCGGGCTTTCAACGAGAAGTATTCCCATTCACCTTCCATGACGGAGAAGATCTTCCGAAAATATGTTTCAAACTTTCAAAGTTTTGGAAGTGCAAGAGCTCCTAAACAATATAAAAGAAGTGTAGTTGATGATGAGGAGAATGAAATCAGTGTTTTGACTTATTTCGAAGCGAATGAAGTTGCATCTATTCGATGTGCAGCTCATGAAACCGATGTAAGCAGAAATTCAGTGAACCGAATTTTGAAGAAACACAAAATGCATGACTATAAATATGAGAAAGTTCATACATTAGAACCAGGTGACTACATGAAAAGGCTAAATTTTTGTAGAAGAATATTAGAAAAACTTGGAAATGATGAAAATTTTTCAATATCATTTGGACAGACAAAGCTAAATTCAATAATGAAGGACTATTTAATAGAAAAAATTGCCACATCTGGAAAAGTGAGAATCCACATAGAAAAAGACAGAGAAATCCCCAGAACAAATTTAGTTCTAATGTGTTCGCTCTTTGAATGAACAATAAAGTGCGGTACTACATTTATGAAGAAAATTTAAATACAGAAAAATTTTTGGAAATCCTGAGAACTTTTGTTTCTGATTTTTTAGATGAATTACCGTTGAGTGAGTCGAGTACCGCATTTCATCAATTGGATGGATCTCCGGCACATAGTTCGCTCGAGGTTTCGGAAGAATTGAATGCAATGTTTGGTAATCGGTGGATTGGACGCCGTTCTTCACTGTCTTGGCCCCCAAGATCTCCTGATCTTACTCCCTTGGATTTTTATCTATGGAGTACAATAAAGAATAAAATCAATGAATCTCCTATTGGAAGCGAAGAAGATTTAATACGCCGTGTTGAGGATGCTTTCCACTCACTAAAGGGGGAGAAAATCAAACGAGCGACTATCCGTGGTGTTTTAAGACGTCTTCGAAAGTGTGTCGAACAAAATGGCTATCATATTGAACCTGATCTTCTGTTTTGTTAATTTAAGTTTTAAAAGGTATTTTTATTTATTTATTATCATAATTTATTTATCATAATTTGGTGTACTGAAGTACCAAATCCATTCAAAGTGTTTTCCATCGAAGAGATGAATTTTCATTCGCTTCGAAATAATTCAAAACACTAATTTCATTATCCTCGATCATCAACTATCCTTATTTCGTATTCTCTAGGTGCTCTAACACTTTCAAAACTTAAAAAAGTTTTGAACCATATTTTCAGAAATTGTAAAACAAATGGGATACTTCTCAATGGATACTCGACATTCTGTAGAATTCATCATGAATTTGAAATAAAATTAATATCATTTGAAACTGTATTTGAATGTGTATTGCGTATAATTGAAAGAAAACAATATAAGAAATAAATCCAAAACCAAATAATTAAATAGCGACGGTTCATTTTGTGAAATCACTGCCACTTGTGAATCATTAATACATAATTTATCTTGGTTACAGAATGTTCCTATGGTTTCATAAGAATATTCATCGAATCTTTTTGGATTCGATGAATTTGACTCTACGTACACCATAAATACGAAAAATCTCAAATAACTCAGAAATTATTGAATTTAGGAGCACAATCATGTTGCAAAACTATCATTATTTTTCTTCGCAGAATCCAACGCAATCATAAAAAATAGGGTTCTAATTTGAAAAACAGAAGTTATGGCCAATTTTTGATCACAATTTACGACACAAAATTTGAAACACCCTGTGATGGTATTTCCCAAATTCATGAGATGCATGACCTTTCCACATTCTTCCTTTTCGATGTTGTAAAAACGGTTTACGCTTAGCATTTTGGAAATAAGAAAAATGAACATAATACTTACTACACATAATTGACTCTTTTTGCGGTTTTTTCCGTTATTTCGAAAATTATTCGAACAAATTCGATGGTGTCAACAGAAAGGTACGCAAAATTGAATACTTGATCATATCAGGAACGAAAAACATGAAAAAAAAAATTTTAATTAAATTTATTTTCACTCCCTGTATAACCGGAAGTGCTTGAGCTCCGAAAATATTTTAGCTCTGTAGAGAATCTCGAGCAATATCATAATCCCAATTTTCAGATTTCAAATATGTCCAGTTCTCCAGAAACGTCTAATAGGCACTCGAACTTGGGACACCCTGTATATATATATATATATATATATATATATATATATATATATATATATATATATATATATATATATACATATATATAAAACTTAGGGCAAGTTCACAAACGGAAAAGATTTTCAATTGGTTGAAAGATGCATTGACAGCACGCAGCAGTTAATTCAGTGAACCTTGAGGGAACTTAAAGCACATTGGAAATATGTGGCAGTTTTGGAATAAGTCATAGATTAAGGTTCTCCAGTCATTAATTTTGTGCATGGAATCTGTGATTATAATTGAAAGTCAAGAGGATTAATAACAAAGTATCTACTTATTGATATAAAGTTCTCCTGTCTAGAATAATTGTAAAGAATGTATTCTCCGTTATGGTTCCTTCCGCGATCGACATGAACAAGAATATATAGACAAGATAAAATCCTAATGTATTATCAAGAGTGTTATGGTTCGTAGCTTGTAATTATTTATTTTTCAATTATCTGTAACGAAGTATTTCGAAACGTCAGCGAAAACTGCTAGAAGTAATTCTTTTGAAAAATAGAGCAGGAAATAACATTGGCAAACACTGTTACCGAAGTAACATCAGTTACTTTTGTAGGTATTAGGTGTCTTTAACAATAGATATTAATGATTAACTTCTTCCTGAAATTCAATGTACAGGGTGGCCAAATAAGCGAGGTAAGCGGCTGTATCTCAGGATCTGTACATCTGGCACCAATGGAATTTTTTTTATTATCATAAAAGTGGCCATGACAAAATTCTGGAAATTATTTTCAAGTTCCGTATTTCACCGCTAGAGGCCGTAACTAAAAATTAAATAACAAATAAGTCTTTTTTTTTCAGAAACTTATACATATATTAACCTATACTTTTGATAACACTGTTAGAAAGCCTAGAAAATTCTCTATCATTTTGGTTTAAGGCTCATTGGCGTACGAACGATAGTAGGGGTGGGGGAAGCTATTGAAAATGTAATCATTAAAATCGGTGTAAATTCTGAACCACTTATTCGATTTTAGCAACTCAAAATTTGTTTGCAAGTAAATGTAGCTGTTTTAAATTTGCGATCTCCTTACTACTCTATAGTTCCTAATAAAAGAGCTAGAGGGCGCAATTTGTAATAACACCATTTTTTTCAATTTTACTCCAAAAATTCAAATGGAATGGTATATTTTTGACATCATATTTGAAAAGAAGATAAAATTTGCAAAAATATTGTGAAAACCGGACGATGACATCTTTGCTCGTTTTAAAGTTATAGCGAATAAAATTTTTTTTTCGCGCCGAGTCAAAACTCATGTACCGCCATCTAGCGTTCGGCCTTAGAATGTCTGATTAACGTATAGCAGGCGATAAAAACAAAAGAAACTTTTAAATAATATTATATGGAAACGTCAAATACCTATTTCTTAGAGCCAGTCAATTTGTCAATTTGGTTTCTGAATATCTTTTGTTCGATTTTTTGTAAAATGCCTTATAGAAATGATGAAGCTGTTGATATGATTGCGGTTTTCTTTGAGTGCTTTCAAAATGCAGCAATAGCAGAAAGACAGTATGCCATTCGGGATCCGGATCGCCGTCATTATGGCAGAAGAATGTTTCCACGCTTGGTACAGCGACTTGGTACGCGATAGTGGGAGTTTTAGTCGGCCCAGATTTAGAAGGAGTCGCACTGGAAGAACGGAAGAAAACATTACTAATGTGTTGGTCTACGTAGAATTTAATAGGCGTATTGGAACTCGGGCGTTATTTTTAGATTTGGGAATAGCTCGAACTACCGTTTAAAATATACTAAACGACCACAGGAAAGTAATTGCATTAGCACACATCCTTTTTAATACACCTTTTCAATATCATTTTCTCCTCAATACAATACTATATAGGCATTTCTTTTTATTTTAAGGCTACATCCCTACCATATAATCCTACACTAAGCCTTAAACGAACATGATTTTGAGAATTGATTTTTGTCAATGGATGTTAGAAATGATTCGCGAAAATAGGGATTTTTTGTCACAGATTCTGTGGACCGATGAAGCAACTTTTAGTAGTGATGGCAGAGTCAACAGGCAGTCCGAGAAGTCCAGCACCAAGGCCACTGGAGTGTAATCTTGTGGTGTGGCATTATCGGAATGAAAATTATCTTAATTTTTTTGATGGCACGTTAACCGGTTTTTTTTTGAATTTTTTAATAAATGCTTTGTCAATTCAATAGTCCAGGGCATTTAGAGCAAAATCGGCCGGATTAAATGAATTTGGCCGTGCAGCAGATATCGAGATGCGGTTTTCTGCATTGTGTTCTGGACGGTCACATAAAACGAGTCTATATGGTCTGGTTAATTTTCCAATTGCATCACTACTTGCACCATTATAGGAACGTCTGGAAACTCGGAAAAATCACTCGGAAATTGTTTCTCGGCGGTTTTCAGGCCCAATGAACTCGATTCTGGCATCAGAATTACCCGGGCGCGCTCTGGGGCGGCTCTGCGGGAGTGGTGAATTGGGGAGATATTGCAGCGTGCATGTAAATCTCTCCAAACTCGTTACTCGGGGGTTTTCGGGGATGCCGAATTCAATTCTGTCATTGGAATTACAGGAGCACAGGGGCAGCTCTGTGGGGGTGGTTAATTGGGGGAGAAATTGCAGCGGGCATGGAAATCGCTCTAAACTCGTTACTTCGGGGTTTTCGGGGATGCCGAATTCAATTATGTCATTGGAATTATCTAGGGGCGCACGGGGATGGCTCTGCGTGGGGTGTGGGGGTGGTTAATTGGGGGAGAAAATGCAGCGTGCATGAAAATCGCTCCAAACTCGTTATTCGGGGGTTTTCGGGGATGACGAATTCAATTCTAGCATTAGATGTTTACGGGGCCGGTCGGGGCCCCTCTGTGAGGTTGGTTAAAGGGGAAGTCAGCGTCCATGACAATCAGACATAAGACTTCACCAGGGATATGAATAATAAAAATTTTGATGGAATATTAAATGAATAAATATTACAAATATTATAAAAACAATTGCTTTGGGAGTCTTTTGTTCCTCGAAACTGGATTTGAAAAAGGCGCCAAAGCTATAGAGTAGAGTATCGTTACCACCGGGACCGGCACGAACAGAAGTATTCTGTATCGACTGAAGAGAAAAAATATGGCTTCAGTTCCCGCGCGCAGTCGGCGTCCTGTCACCATGACCCAGAAAGCCGATCCCGAGGGAATTCTGAGCAAAATTTCTTGTCCTTCTCAAACCGACTATGGCCTGAGGTGCGGGTGCCGCCGAAGTGGGTTGGAGTGCTCACTTGCATGCAACCATTGCGATGGCAATTGCTCAAACCAAAAAGACGCTTCCAATAAGACCGAGAGTAGTGACGAGGAAGAAGATGTAGGAGGGGAAGAAAATTCAGGAGGGAGAGAAGATGAAGAACGGGAAGAAGACGTCGAAGAGTTTGAACAACATGTTCAGTATTTTAGTTAAAAATTGAAGTTTATAATGAATAATTCCCGATTGATAAAAACTCCTATATGTTATTTGAATAAAGTATTATTTTCATAATTTGTGATTTTTCACCTTCTCCTTTACCATTCATGGACGCTGCCACCCCCCTTAGACAACCTCACAGAGGGGCCCCGACCGGTCACGGAAAAATCTAATGCTAGAATTGAATTCGTCATTCCCGAAAACCGCCGAGTAACGAGTTTGGAGCGATTTCCTTGCACGCTGCAATTTCTCCCCAATTCACCACCCCCGCACTCCACGCAGAACCACCCCCGTGCGCCCCTGGATAATTCCAATGACAGAATTGAATTCGGCATCCCCGAAAATTCTCGAGTAACTAGTTTGGAGCGATTTTCATGCACGCTGCAATTTCTTCCCAATTCACCACCCCCGCACTCCCCGCAGAGCCGCCTCAGAGCGCCCCCGGGTAATTCTAATGTCAGAATCGAGTTCGGCGGGCCTGAAAACCCCCGAGTAACAATTTCCGAGCGATTTTTCTAAGTTTCCAGTCGTTCCTATAATGGTACAAGTAGTGATGCAATTGGTAAATGCATTTTCCGGCCCAGAAGGCATTTTCCCGAAAAAGGATTAACCAGACCATATAGACTCGTTTTCTGTGACCTTCCTGAACACACTGCAGAAAACCGCATCTCGATATCTGCTGCACGGCCAAATTCATTTAATTTTCTCTATCTTCCCTGGACTATAAATGGAAGTTTTGAAATTGGAAGTGAGACAGACCATGTATTTCCAATTCGACGGGTGTCCAGCACATTTTTCCCGTTTCGTGCGGGATCATATTAATAACTATTTTCAAGGGCGCTGGATCGGATCCTTGGCCGGCCAGGTCACCCGATTTAACATGCCTCGACTTTTACTTATGGGGTCGTTTAAAAGATATTGTGTACCAAACTCCACCCACAACTAGACATGATATGGAAAACAGAATCCGTGATGCCATTAATAAAATATCAGCTGCTAAATTCGAAACAGTAGTTTCATCCACCCAAAGAAGATTGGAAGCTTGTTTGGAATGTGATGGAAAGCAGTTTGAACATCTATCGAGGCATTAAATACCTAATATGTTTGGGTTTAAAATCGGTTCTTTTAAGGACCACAATTTAAATATAAAAAGAAATTCGTTAATAAATATTGTCCTAAGAAAATCATATAAACCTCCTTTGATTGAGTGATACATAAGTTTAAGTAGGCTGCATCTTATTAACAGCTTGAGAAAACAGCTATAGTAATGTTAATTAGACATTTCAAGGCCGAACGCTAGATGGCGGTATATAAGTTTTGACTCAGCGCGTAAAAAAAATTTAATTCGCTATAACTTTAAAACGAGCAAAGATATCATCTTTCAGTTTTCATAATATTCTTGAAAATTTTATCTACTTTTCAAACATGATGTCAAAAATATACCGTTGCATTCGAATTTTTGGAGTAAAATGAAAAAAACTGGGATTATTACAAATTGCGCCCTCTAGCTCTTTTATTAGGAACTATAGAGTAGTAAGGAGATCGGACGTTTAAAACAACTACATTTATCTTGCAAACAAGTTTTGAAATGCTAAAATCGAATAAGTGGTTTAGAATTTACACCAATTTTAATGATTACACTCTCAATAGCTTCCCCCACCCCTGATATCGTTCGAACGCCAATGAGCCTTTAACCAAAATGATAGAGAATTTTCTAGGCTTCCTAACCGTGTTATCAAAAATATAGGTTAATATATAAGTTTTTGAAAAAAAAGACGTTTTTCTTATTTAGTTTTTAGTTACGACCTCTAGCGGTGAAATACGGAACTTGAAAATAATTTTCAGAATTTTCTCATGGCCACTTTTATAATAATAAAAAAAATTTCATTGTTGCCAGATGTACAGATCCTGAGATACAGCCGCTTACCTCGCTCATTTGGCCACCCTGTACATGTGATGGTTGATCATTTTTAGCCGTATTTTATCTCATGAAATACATACTATTGCAGTGTATCGAAAGAAAGCAGTCAGGTGCGGGAGAATTGCTTCAATCCGTTTCAGATCTACTAGACCACGATTTTTATTGCTTTTGGGTAATTTCAACCATTTTCCTCAGTCGCGCTACCCGCGTGAGGACATTCCCTTCAAATCGCATCT
>JARQZK010000372.1:0-20758 GCA_030704885.1 Cynegetis impunctata | reverse complement strand
ATTCCTGCCAAAGAATCAATGATGAAAGTCAATTTAAAATAATTAAAATATAAAACAAATTCTTAATCTACTAATGACCTGCTACAACTATTTGTTATAGGAGTCTGTAGGTTTTGGACTGAAAACCATGGGAAAAACAGAAAGATTATTAACTACTGAAACTTAAGTTCTGATCGTTATTCCAAAGTGGAGTCCTCGGCGCTACTCTTGCTATGCACTTTTATGATTTCTTCAATGGTCAGTTGAACTTAGGACCGGTACTGCCTAATTTTGCCCTTACTGTGAGGTAACAACTGAGCTTATGTGTTCTAACGTTCGGATTGCTCTTAAGAATTGATATTCACTTAATTCACTTCTTTTTAACGAAGGATTAATGTAGCAATCCCTTCCTCGTCGTCAATTATATTTTTCAATACGAAGAAACTGTTTTTAAAAATAAACGATTTTATTCAGAACGATGTTTACAGGATGAGAGTTTCAATCAAACTTACAGTTTTAATATTTTAATTGTGCTCTCTAGCTGAAAGAGGATGAATAAGCATTTGATACATATTATGCGAAGCGTCTAGAACTACAATTCAGCATTTCAAAAGGGAGATACAGGATGTCTCTCATGTAACTATATATATATATATATATATATATATATATATATATATATATATATATATATATATATATATATATATATATATATAATATACATACAGATGGTGTGTCACGGTTGATGTTAGGTTATATGTATATATATATATATTCTACTTGAAAGTAGTAGCAGCTTTATTATTTGGTATAGATCATCCTGCATATTATTGTATTTCCGAGAAACTTGCTCAATTTGAATCATTCCTATATCTATAATAAACGGTTCTCGAGTTATTCATTACACAACCATTATTTTACCTCCATAATGTTGTGTCTCTAAAAGATGAACATCTGAAATTCTGGCTATTGTTTTGCGGAAGTATATTTGTTCAATTTCTATAATGAAATGAATCCAATATTTCACTACGGAAACTGGAGTTTTATGGTGTCCGAGTATTCCACTACACTGGTTCGAGTTTTTTCTTGGAAGTAGAAAACAATTTTTCCACCTGACGCGAGAACTACACTCTATGTTTGCGGATTGAATCACGTTCACAATCATTTTCCAACCAAGAGTTATTAGATGGTGATGTGATTTTGAAGCTGTGTAGAAGAAAGTAGTCCATACCTAAGAAATTTACCTCAGGAACAACTTCTTCACACTGATCAATATTTTTCCCATTGTAGCAGGTTGCGAGTCATGAAAACGGGACTTGAAAGTCTCTTAATTCATACCATTTGGTCTTATCGTAACATTAAATGATGATCCTTTGGTTATCCAATAACTTCTGCAATAATTGAATATAGAGCGGACATCAAGGTGTGGTCTGAGTTACCAAATGGGGTGTGTATCTAGATTACATAGATGTCAGTCTGTCAGGTCAGGTATAAGTCTATAGTGTTTCCGAAATTATAAGGATTAATGAAATGTCTTATTGGACAATTGATTAAGTGAGCAAGATTAATAATGATTGCAATTGTCTCAGATTATTTTCCGGCTTCATCAGTTTTGTTGAAGTGTGCTAGCTAAATTGAATTGTGAGCACTTAATTCTCCTAGTACTGTAATTTCAGAAGATGGTTTGGATCAGGTCGATTTTTTCTGATAGGTGTTGGAATAGCAAATGAGGTTGTGAATCATATGAATCTAGTTTTACCCACATTACGTTTGAGTTTCGATATATACTTCACGCTGACATTCTATGTCTCACTAATCGTAAACGCAAACGCAACCCTCGAACCTTATCCCAGAATACATATATATATATATATATATATATATATATATATATATATATATATATATATATATATATATATATATATCTACACAATACAATAGGCAATAGGAGGTATGTGGTGTCAGATGTTGGACTAAATTTTGAGCTTTAGTTTGAGTAATTGATTGAAAATGCTGGAGAATGTAGATAACGTTGTTATAGATATCTTCTAGCCCCCGTTTATTGCAGATCTCAATATTCAGATATTTAATGCTGTCATAATTGATAGTATCGTAATTGGTGATTCCATTATGAACGGATACTAGAGTTTTCATGTTGTATCCTCTGAGAAAGTAGCCAAGCTCAGAAATATGCACTAGGTATTATGAAGGAGCCTCTCTAGTGTGGTGGTATCTTACCAGTCGTCAGGTGGCAAGGAACCTGTCTTTCACCGGATAAATAAATGTATATATATATATATATATATATATATATATTTATATATATATATATATATATATATATATATATATATATATATATATATATATATATATATATATATATATATATATATATATATATATTATATATATATATATATATATATATATATATATATATATATATATATATATATATATATATATATATATATATATGAATATATATATATATATATACTTCCGCAAAACAATAGCCAGAATTTCAGATCTACAGCTTTGAGAGACACAACATTATGGAGGTAAAATAATGGTTGTGTAATGAAGAACTCGAGAACCGTTTAATATAGATATAGGAATGATTCAAATTGAGCAAGTTTCTCGGAAATACAATAATATGCAGGATGATCTATACCAAATAATAAAGCTGCTACTACTTTCAAGTAGAATATATATATATACATATAACCTAACATCAACCGTGACACACCATCTGTATGTATATTATATATATATATATATATATATATATATATATATATATATATATATATATATATATATATATATATATATAATTACATGAGAGACATCCTGTATCTCCCTTTTAAAATGCTGAATTGTAGTTCTAGACGCTTCGCATAATATGTATCAAATGCTTATTCATCCTCTTTCAGCTAGAGAGCACAATTAAAATATTAAAACTGTAAGTTTGATTGAAACTCTCATCCTGTAAACATCGTTCTGAATAAAATCGTTTATTTTTAAAAACAGTTTCTTCGTATTGAAAAATATAATTGACGACGAGGAAGGGATTGCTACATTAATCCTTCGTTAAAAAGAAGTGAATTAAGTGAATATCAATTCTTAAGAGCAATCCGAACTTTAGAACACATAAGCTCAGTTGTTACCTCACAGTAAGGGCAAAATTAGGCAGTACCGGTCCTAAGTTCAACTGACCATTGAAGAAATCATAAAAGTGCATAGCAAGAGTAGCGCCGAGGACTCCACTTTGGAATAACGATCAGAACTTAAGTTTCAGTAGTTAATAATCTTTCTGTTTTTCCCATGGTTTTCAGTCCAAAACCTACAGATACTAGAGTTTTCATGTTGTATCCTCTGAGAAAGTAGCCAAACTCAGAAATATGCACTAGGTATTATGAAGGAGCCTCTCTAGTGTGGTGGTATCTTACCAGTCGTCAGGTGGAAAGGAACCTGTCTTTCACCGGATAAATAAATGTATACATATATATATATATATATATATATATATATATATATATATATATATATATATATATATATAAATATATATATATATAAAATATATATATATATATATATATATATATATATATATATATATATATATATATATATATATATATATATATATATATATATATATATATAGTCCAGTAACTTTATACATCACAGCATGCATCAAATCCTGTAGTTCTGATTTTTTGTAGACTTTTTTATGATGTTAGCCTAATGAATAATTCAAGGTTTTAACCTCAAGCGCCGAACGCAACTTTGTCAAAAATCAAAAAAACAGCGAAAATTGCGATTTTAACTCCAAAGGACTAGTTTTTGAAAAAAATTTTGAATAAGTTTTCTAACTAAATTTGCTACGATATGATAATATTTTTCTCTGTGGGCCCAATACTTTCCGAGATCAATCCTTTCAAAGTTTATCTTTTTTTCGAACTTCGCATTTTTTTTTGCGATTCTGTCGTTCTGAATGAATTTTGACCCTGATTATACTATCGAAGCCCTGTACTTTTATGTTGGGGAAGAAAATAAGAAGTATGAACGATGATGTTTGAGCTAAGCTACGAATAATGAAGTAAAAAAGATAAGTACAAAAAAAGACTATATGTTTGTTTGTTGGGAAATTGAGTAATATTCAAAATTAAAAAAAATTGAATTAATTTAGCTCTCTTGAAAGGTCCCAGTTGGCTTGTGTTCAGTCAGATAACGTCAACATGACCTCAGTAAAAGTTTCCTGGTTTTTGAGATATTGCCACTATTATGTTTTTTTAAATCTATAATTTCAGGTCATTTTTTCATCTGTTTTGGATGAAAATTACTTCTAACCTATGGTTTTTCTTTCCTGCGCTATCATCAATAGTTAGTTGACACAATCGACTAATCATTTCATTTAAAACTAGCCCGCTTTGCTTTAGTTGTTTCAACTAAATTTAAACCCGAAAACCTTAATTATACTTCAACTAATTACTCTGAAAAAATATTGTATCGGACTGAATCACCAAATGATTTTATAAACTAGCCTATGTAGTGCTTTTTCGAAAATTTCATAAGATTTGTGATTTTTTCCCCAAAATTCTAAAAATTCAAATTTAAACCTGAAGATTTTAACTAACGCATGCAGTCTTCATTGAGTATTATTTTTTTACTTGTAGTATTTCGCAAGAAGCACAACTTCAATGAAAAAAATTGGAAAAAAAAACTACAAAATTTATGCCATTTTCGAAAAAGCACTGAATAGGAGAGCTTTTAGGATCATTTGCTGATTCAGTACGGTAAAATATTTTTTCACAGTGATAAGTCAAACTTTAGCTAAGGTTTTCGGATTTAATATGAACTACTTAATATTTCTTGGGCATAGCGAGCTAGTTTTTAATGATGAGTCGATTTTCTCAACCAACTACTGTAAACTAATGATAGCACAGGAGAGAAAAACCATAGGTAAGAAGTTATTTATATTCAAAACAGGCGAAAGAATGACCAAAAATTATAGATTAAAAAAAACATAAAAGTGGCAATATCTCGAAAACCAGGAAACTTTTACTGAGGTCGTGTTGATTTTATCTGATTGACCCCACAAGCCAATCTACATTCAGTGTCACTTTGGCGTATTATTAATTACACATATATATATATATATATATATATATATATATATATATATATATATATATATATATATATATATATATATATATATATATATATATATATATATATATATATATATATATATATATATATATATATATATATATATATATATATATATATATATATATATATATATATATATATATATATATATATATATATATATATATATATATATATATATATATATATATATATATATATATATATATATATATATATATATATATATATATATATCTATATATATATATATATATATATATATATATATATATATATATATATATATATATATATATATATAAATATAGTTGATGGAATCCGTCGTAACTACGTGATAATTTAACATGATGAACAAAACTAAAGTAAAATTTACTACGTTTAATATCACAAAATATTTTCAAAAATATAACACTGCGATTGCAATTTCGGTCACTAGACCATCATCGGGCAGATTGAGTTAAGAACAGTTCTTAACTCAATCTGCCCGATGATGGTCTAGTGACCGAAATTGCAATCGCAGTGTTATATTTTTCAAAATATTTCGTGATATCAAACGTAGTAAATTCAAATTAAGTTTAGTTCATTATATATATATATATTTATATATATTTATTTATATATATATATATATATATATATATATATATATATATATATATATATATATATATATATATATATATATATATATATATATATATATATATATATATATATATATATATATATATGTATATAAATATTTATATGTTTCAGAAACCACTAGTAGGCTATTTTTGATTCAAAACCAATTTTATTAGCAAGTTAACGTGTCGTGGCTTTCTCCAATCTTTTTGAAGAATTATGTGGTTTCCCTTAGAACGCAAATTTTATGTGATGAGTTCATATTTGCTTTTTATGAATAGATTATAATACAATATTGTAGATTTTTTGATAATGATGTTCTCCATGAGTAGCTATACTATATTTACTGATTTCCAAAGTCTACCATACTTGTGATTTCTTCATAATTTTCAATTTAAGAAGGTGAAATGGGGTGGTTATATTTATTTTACACAACTTCTAATTTTATGAACTTGTATAATGTGATACATAAATGCACCAGCCTGATGGTTTATAATAATTGTATTAATGATAGTGGACTGTATTAAATTATAACGTGTTCTCGGTGGCTGTCAGGCGGGTACTGTCTCTACCCTCTAGTTCGTCTCGAGCGGTACACAACCCTTGACGCGCTGTTGCCAGCGTTGCACTACCGAACATACCGGCGGCCTTGAAAGTATCTACTTTCAACAAAAGCAAATGAGATAAACAATAATTGGCATCAGGTTTGGAGAGTAGAGTTACAAAATAGTGCTTAATAATAATAAGATACAGTAAGGCATGAACGGATAAATCAGTCAAAAAAAAAAAAAAAATACGGTCCATAATTAGAATGAGCAAGAACTTAATTAACTGGTAAGATGCTGATTTTAGCAATTGCACGTTTCACGATGCCGTTCTTGGTGAGAACGCTCACTACACGCACAATGTTGTCTGATCCAAGATGAACAGAAGTAATTCTTCCTAAGGTTCATTGCTGAGGCAAGGTTTTCTCATCGCGAAGGAGTACTAGTCTCCCTTTCATCTCCTGGACCTCCTTCTTGAACTGCCATTTGTTTCTTTGGTGGAGATTGTGAAGATAATCATTTTTCCATGTAGTCCAAAAACTTTGCAGTAATTTTTGTAAATGTTGAAATCGTGTTAACCGATTGGATGGAAAATCCTCGACGCTGAGTTGAGGAGCGGCGTTCAATGGTTGGCCGATGAGGAAATGTTCTGGAGTGATAGCCTCAAGGTCGTTAGGGTCAGAGGATAAGGGTAAGATAGGACGTGAGTTTAGAGTAGCCTCAACCTGGGTTAATATTGTTATAAATTCCTCAAAAGTATAAGGATTGGTAGATAAAATACGTTTTAAATGATATTTTAGGGATTTCACGGCGGCTTCCCATAACCCGCCAAAATGTGCAGAACGAGCAGGTATAAAGTGCCATTGCATCTGGCTATTACTGAAATAATTTTGTAATGGCTCACTAGATAAAATGTCGTAAATTTTCCTGAAATGATTGTATGCTCCAATAAAATTGGTTCCATTATCTGAATATAGATTGCTACACATTCCTCGCCTAGACACAAAACGCTTGAACGCTGCTATAAACGCTTCTGTGGTTAGTTCACTTGCAAGTTCAATGTGAACCGCCTTTGTAGATAAGCACACGAATATACAGACATAGCATTTCAGAATTTTTCGATTTCTGTACTTTCCGTCCTTCAAGTGGAAGGGTCCAGCATAGTCAAGACCGTAATTAGAAAAAACACGGGAGGGGGTTACTCGTGGAGCAGGAAGGTTGCCCATTTGGTTAGACAGTATTGGCGGATCGGCTCTGAAACAGGGTATGCATTGCCGAAGTACATTCCGTACCGCTTCGCGACTATTCAATGGCTAAAACCTTCTTCTGATGAAAGAAACGGTAACTTGGCAGCCAGAATGAAAATTGACTTCATGAGTATGGCGTACTAATAAAATTGTAAAAGGGTGTTTTTTAGGAATTAGAATAGGATGCTTGACGTCAAAACTAATGCTAGCGTGTTCTTATCTGCCACCTACTCGGATTATACCATTGGCATCAAGAAAGGGGTTTAGAGATCTCAGATGACTACTGAATTTAACTGATTTTATGGAGGCTAAATCTTTTAAATTATCGGCAAAGCATCGAGCTTGAATTACTTTAACCAATACATTTTCTGTGTTTTTCCACTCAAAAGGAGTTATTTTTAAGGAAGTCATTTCGGAATTTTGTTTAAGTTTAGGTCCTTTAGTAAATCTCAAACAATAAGCCACAACGCGTATCAATTTGGGATAGCTGGAAAATCTTTCAAAAATATTATCCTTATCTGATATTAGTAAACAAGTATGAGTATGATTTTGGTTGAATTCATCAAGTTCTGGGGGTGATCTTGAGTAATTCGAAATGTGACAGTTCGGGGGCCAGTTATCTTTATTCTCAGATAAAAAATGTGGCCCATGCCACCACATGGAAGCACTTTCAAATTCGGTAGGATTAATTCCTCTGGATATAATATCAGCAGGATTGTTTTTGGAGGATGCATGGTTCCAATTGGTGGTGTCAGAGAGGGTTTGAATTTCTGAAATTCTATTACAAACGAAAGTTTTCCATGTTCGAGGTTCTGCGCTCAACCATGCCAGGACAATGGTTGAATCGGTCCAATAGTAAATTGCTTCAAAATCGAGGTTTAAGGCTTTTATTAACTTTTTTACAAGTTTGGATAAGAGAAGGGCTCCTGACAATTCCAGTCTAGGAAGAGAGATGGCTTTGAGAGGGGCAACACGTGATTTTGCGCATAAAAGACTGGTTTTAATATCACCATTATGATTTTGTGATCTCAGGTATATGCATGCTCCATAAGCCTGAATAGATGAATCACAAAATCCGTGAAGTTGTAGACTCACAAAGTTTTTTAAAATAACATGTCGAGGGATTTTCAAAACGTTAGTACCTTGAAGTTGGTTGCAAAAATAACTCCAGGACTTGTAAAGGTTGGTCGGAATGGGATCATCCCAATTGAGATTGGATAGCCATAGCTGCTGGAGTATAATTTTTGCCTGAATGATAAGAGGATCAAGAAGGCCTAGAGGGTCGAAGATTTGTGAAATGGTTGAGAGAATAGTTCTCTTAGTGACAGGATTTGGAGTATCGAGAGAAACCTGTGAATTATAGATGAAACAGTCAGATATGGAATCCCAAGAAATTCCCAAGGTTTTTGTGCTTTGAGATTCATTCACGAGATGTTTAATGAAATTATCATTATTACTGCAAAGATCAGCTAGGACCGTGGGTTCGCTGGAACTGAACTTTCGCAATTGGAATCCTGCGTCTTTGAGCATGCTGACTAAATTTTTTCTTATCAAAATTAGGTTTTCTATCGTGTCTGCTCCTGTGATGACATCATCGACATAAAAATCATTGGAGATAATGTTAGATTCGACAGGGAAAGAGAGC
This sequence comes from Cynegetis impunctata, assembly GCA_030704885.1. NCBI lineage: Eukaryota > Metazoa > Arthropoda > Insecta > Coleoptera > Coccinellidae > Cynegetis > Cynegetis impunctata. The sequence goes on along the minus strand of JARQZK010000372.1, from coordinate 11,519 downwards.
TGATTCTCCAGGGAGATTTTTTGGAGACAACGGGTAGAAAGAAAGCTTGCAGAAGCAGTTCCATAGGTGATTGTGTTTAGTTCAAAATGAGAGAGCTCTTGATTGGGATACTCTCGCCATACAATGCGCTGGAGGCTACGTTGCATAGGCTGAATGTTAACTTGGCGATACATCATAGTAATGTCACCAGTTAATACAACGTTATGTTGTCTGAAACGCAATATTATGGTAAACAGATCATTTTGAATGGTCGGTCCCACTTTGAGAACATCGTTTAACGAGAGGCCTGAAGTGGTCTTGGCGGAGCCATCAAATACTACTCGCAGTTTAGTTGTTGTACTATCATGTTTTTCTACAGAGTGGTGTGGTAAATAGTAAGTAGGATATTGGCCTTGATGATTAGGATCTATTTTAGTCATATGACCAAGAGCTTGATATTGTGACACTTTCTTTCGACTGCGTGAAATCGGGAAATAGCTGCTTCTTCAGAGTCACCCAATTTGGCGTAATTTTCTTTCAAAGGTAAACTCACTGTAAATCTACCAGTGTTATCTCTACTGAAAGTTTCAGAGAAGTGTGATTCGCATTCAGCTTCTTCCTCAGTAAGAATTTTATGGCTAGCATAATTCTCTTCAATTTGCCAAAAGTCTTGCAACTGGATATGTATCGAATTGGTTGTAGATAGAAAGCAAGAATTTGTTGACACAGATGGAAGGAGAGGTAAAGTTCCGGATATTATCCAACCTAACTTGGTTTTGTGAAGTATTGGTAGGTTTGTGCCCAATTTGATTTGTTTGTTTGACAGGAGTTCTAAGAATATGCCCGCACCTAAGAGCATGTCAATGTCAGAGGGGATATTAAAGTTTGGGTCGGCAAGCGAGATATCGTTTGAATTTTGAGATTTTTTGAAGATATTTTTTGTAGCGGCGTTAAGCCAGTAATTTTGTCAATTATTAGATAAGGCAATTCAAACATATAATTATTAAACAACGATTGGGCCTTAACTGACGTACGTTTAGAAATATTAATGAGCCTTTGACTCAATCCAGAAATTGGCATATTGATAGAGCTAAAATTTAATTTCAATTTATCAATCAGTCTTTTGGTGATAAAATTGGATTGTGAGCCACTGTCTAACAATGCTCTGCATTTTATAGGTTTACCGTTTCTGCCGAAAACATTAATTATTGCAGTGGAGAGGATTGTATAGGTATGATAATTAATTTGAGATGTCATGGCATGAGTGCACAAGTTTTCAGAAACAGTGGGTGTATGCGAGCTAGACGGTCCGGCCTTTGGTTCTTGTTGTTTTATGTAGGTGACTTGGCTGCGGTTTTGAGTTTGGTTTGTATTATTAGAGTTCAAATGTAACAAACTATGATGTTTTTCTGGTAAAAGCGACAATAAAACTGGAATCTGCAATCATGATTTGAATGTCCCGGTCTCAGACAGTTAGAGCATAGTCTGAAACGCTTAATTTCAGCAAATCGTTTTTCTATTGGAATATCTAGGAATGATTTGCACGAGTATATAAAATGAGATTGATCACATAATGGACATAGGGTGTTGTTAGTTGATAAATGAGAGTAGGAACGATTATCATTGGATTTTTTACTAAATTGTATATGTTGGTTGGAAGTATGAGCTTTAGTGTCTAGTGATTCCAAGAGACGGCAACGTTGGGTCAAAAATGTTACGTAATCATTAATTTTTGGAGCATTGTTGGCTTTAATGAAAATTTCCCATTCTTTTCGGGTTGAAGTGTCCAATTTAGAATTGAGGAGGAATATTAAAATAGTATTCCACTCATCAACATTCTCTCCTAAGCTTTTCAACGATCTGAAATGTTTCTGAAATTCATCCACGAATTTTCTCAACAGTGTATGCGATTCTCTAGAAATATTTGACAAGTCAAAGATAGCTTTTATATGGGAGTTAGTTATCGCTTTTTTGTTCTGATAACGTTCCCTGAGTAGGTCCCAAGCAATCTTATAATTAGCATCAGTGTCATTTAATGAGGAAATTATTTGAGCTGCTTCCCCTTTAAGGGCGCCTTGTAAGTAAAAGAATTTTTGTACATTGTTGAGCATTGTGTTTTTGTTAATGAGAGAATCAAAGGTTTCTTGGAATTGCGTCCATTTGTCATAGCTACCATTAAATTCAGGCAATTTAATGTCAGATAACTTTGCATGCATTGGGGGAATTAAGTTTGATACGCCACTGGTAACGGTTTGCGAAACTACCGCGGGAGTTTGCGCGGCCAGCTCAGCTAGTTTGGTTTTAGCTAGAGCTACGGTAGAGTTATATTTACCTTCAAACTCACTCCGCTCAACATCATGCTTATCTACATCGTCAGGTTCAAGGGTTTCGATATCGGTTTGCACTATATTATATTCCGAAAGAAGTGATGTAATAGCATTCAAGCGGGTGTCGAGTTCGATCATACTTTGTTGCGTTAATGTAAAATTGGCGATTTTCTTAAAATGCGTTTCAAATCTAGTCACTGAACCTTTTATACTTGCTCTACGAGCCACAAGCATCTTTATGTCCCCGAGTTCTGCCATTTTGTAATATAGGTACTTTCAATCACAAAACATCCAGAGAACGTTCAATATGAATATAGATTTGTTTTGGGTTGAAATGCACTATTTATTTACTATTCAAATCGAGATAAAGAGCAACAAAAATGTTTCGTAATTTTATATAATAATTTATGAAATATCAGATACTAGTGAATCATAATGAAACAAAATCCTTATGTAATAGATTGTAAAAACAAACGTCAAGTAAAACAACTCTAAACTCGTGAAATAAAGGTTGAGTAGTTGGTTTATTAGGGAAGCAGGTAAACAGAAAGGAAAGGACTGACCTTCATCCCCTTGAAATGCAAGCGGCGTTGGCTGCTTCGAAATGATTCTTCACAACTAACCTTAATTTCAACTATCGGAGTTGAGAATATAAAAGAATTGAATTTTTTCTTTGTAAAATGCAAAGATGACATCGTTATTCTCGAAGTTGTGTGATTCTACTTCAAATTTTCCATACCTTCAATGAACCAATCTTATTCTTTTCTCTTGAATGATTTCCTCTCTCTACAAAATATTTGTTTGGCTTCGGGAACAGATGAAAGCTAACCCTTGCGTTTGTATATGCTCTTGAATAAGAACTTTTCAAGCAACAGCAAACTGTAGAGTTGCTGATTCTACGTTTTGTGAAATTTGCACTTTCCATTTTTCACCTTTTGCGCCATAATTTGTAAGAAATCAGAAGGTTGTACATGCAATTGCATGTGTTAATGTTTGAAATGAACACTTCATCCATCTGGCCGCCCGTTAGAATGCACCAGCTGGAATGCCAGATCCCAATATCACAACGGATTTAAAATTACCTAGTATTTGATGAAATCAATACGTTCATTCTTGAAACTAGAATAAATAATTCATGTCTGATGAATAATAATAATAATAATATCGAGTGTTTACAGCGTTATTGCCGCTTCTCGCATCCCAACCGCCATCTGTCCCTGTTATTCCAATCTCCTTCCTTCAATCCTCTTTCTTCCATTTCCCTAGTAATGCTGCTTATCCATTTCCTTAGCGGACTACCTCTTTTATTCCTTTGTGCTGGGGTCCAGTTCCATACTCTTTTCGGTATTCTCTCATCATTCATTCTGCGCAAGTGCCCATACCACTTTAACTGTTTTTCATATATGTTATCCACAATAGTATTCCTAGCTGACATTAAATTCCTAATTTCTTCATTTCTCACGTTATCATGCAACGTTAAACCACAACATCTTCTCCAATTTGTCATTTCTGCTGCTAGTAATTTTTGATTGAGATTTTTGTCTATGACCGTCATGTCATAACTGGTTCAAAAAAATACCTTCGATAAATTATACAAATATCTATGAAAATCTGATTATATCTCACAAATAATCACGTGTGGCAGTTTGCATACACATAACTTAAATAAAAGTTTGAGGCAAAATGAAAACTTTCAAAATATTTCCCAAGATAGATAATTTATTTTGTTTCGTTGCCATGTACTAGAGATTAAAATGATTAGATAACATAGAATACTGACCTACTAAAATATAGAAAAAAGACCTTCATCAAATAACTAACAAAATAATGAAAAATAAAATAACTTTTATTTCGGAACCCAAACCTCCATATCTCGTAGTTAATCATCTTTTTATTTATTCTGAAATTATACTACTCACATTATATTCATGTAAATCTCTAGTTTCAAACTGAGTCCTGAAATTCTACGAAACAGACCACGATTAATGGAATGAGGAATCGGTAGAAAGTGTTGACTAATGTCGGATCATTCATTGATTCGCTGCCTCTGGGTTCGAAAGTTAGGCAACTCATATGTACTTTGAAGCGGTCACGTCCCTCTTTCCGTATACTGAATTTCCTGGAAAAGCGATCTTATGACTGTGGTTCTTCAATTACGAGAATTGAGTGAAAATTTCTTACATATATCGAAGGAATATTATTTCCGAAATTTCTATATTTATGCTGAAATAGTCGAAATGAAACTTTCGTGAGTAAGCACTTTATGAAACATGAATTTTGGGCATTTCCTGCTAGTTATCGAAATAGTAACACATCAGAAACTTTGCCTGAAACGTCCGAATTATGTTATTCAGTCGTGGAAATAACTTTTGTTTATAATATAATATTTATTAAATTCGAAGAGATCTGACAAAACTAGTGTACAGCACCAGATTTAATGTAGAACTAACTTAATGGTTACAATTTATCATGGTTTATACGTGATGACTTATCTTAATGAAAATATAAATATTCGATTAGGAGAGGAACAATGATAATGATAATAGAATTTTTGGAATATAGTTATCCTAAGAGAAACATAGATAATTAATAATTGAGTAAACAAGTAGATAGGCGAACTTATTCTGTAAATATAGTCTATGATATATGATTCATAATGATGGGACTCAAATACATGACTCCTCCCTTCCCGGAGCAGAAAATAAGGGTTCGATTATTTTTTGCTGAACCTCAATTCGATTTCCTGTTTTCGATAGCATTTTCTTCAGGTAGAAAACGATACATGTTGCACAAATTAAGACAATGATGATGAAGGTTGTATTCACCCATGGATGGTTTGAGGTTGGTGGCGGAACTAGGTCTGTAGTACGTAGATTGTTTATGACATAACCTATTTGATTTATACTTTCTTCATCTAACCTTTTGATGTGGAATATTCTTTCCTTATGGTTGGAGTTGTTGATAATGCTGATTTCTGGAAGTCCAAAGATGAATTCTTCGTGAGTAGTTTGTTCTGCTTGGAAGGTTTTTCCATTTATACTGATTTAACATTCATCTAGGGATATCGTTGAAGGTTTACTTATTTCATAAATTCCTTCTGTGGGGCATGAAGATCTTCTACTTCTGGGCACTTTTATGAGGTTGTCCAATATTCTTGGGTGTTGAGCAATGAAAAGGGGTAGTCGGGAATGATAGTTCGGTTTAGGATAGGGACTGGGAATATTTGAAAATATTCAAGTTTTCTTGATACTATAGGTGCGTGAATTTTGAATAAAATTATTTTTTCTTTAATTATTAACTGTGTAGAAAATAAAGAATAATAGCTCATTATATTTTGGAATGAAGGTATTTTATTTTTTCCATATCTTTTGCTTAGTTGATTTAACATGATTATGAGTTGACTAGGTGGGATGATTGAGAGTATTCAATTTAGCGAAAGAAATTGCAGTTTCGATATTATTTAAAATATTTTGAATAGAATGGAGAACGATAATTGAATTATCAACTATGTTTGAAAAGGAAAATGCCTGGTTCAGATCAATTAAATTTTTGATTTCATTAGAAAGATCTTATTTGGTTACTTATATTAATTTGATTTTCATTGAGAGTACGAAATGTTTTACTGTACGTGTTTGCAAATTGTTGAAAAACACTTTGTTGATTTTTTATGTCATTGTTCAAGTTGTTTTCGTTTTCATTCAAAATTTTCATATATGATTTGAAATGTTTTTCGTCGTCAGAATCTAATGTACCAAAAAGCCATTTTTGAATCTTTCCTACACCATTGATAAATCCTCTCTTAACTTTGGGATGTTCGAAAAATATTTTTATTTTTTCTAACGCAATTTCGGTTAGTGATAATACGTTAAAGATTTTATTTTTTAATAATATGGAGTAGTGATTATTATTCTTAAAATCTAATGAATTCTGTAATTTCGTTAGTGAATTTTTTATTTATATGAGAGATAATTCGGGAGTAGTAATGTTAATGTGGTATATAAATGTAAGTTCAGATAAAATTATTTCTACCTGGCAGATGGACGGGTAAAATGGGGTTTTTTACTTCATTTATTTTTAGCGCGTCGACTAGGCATAATCCTATGAGTAACAAGAGTCCTCTCATTTTTCCTCTTACCTGAAACAACACGTTGAGGTTTAAGAATTTTTTTATGATAAATTTTATTTCTAGTTTTTATTTTATTATCTGATATTATGATAGGGTTTTCAACTTCTTCGTATGGATTTTTTGTTTTTCTTTCGGACGCGTTTCTTCTTGCATTCTTAAATAATTTTTGTGTCTTTTCGATAATAATGTCGGATTTTCTAGTCGCATTTGTATTTTTTAAGTGTTCGCTTTGTTTCTTTTCTGAATTTTCGAAAATAATTTGGTTCAATACTTTTAAATTTTCTGAATGATCTTGAATATATTGTGTGAGTTTCACGTGGTCGTCAATCTCAAAAGGGTTTTTATGGTCCAATTTTCCTTTGATTATTTGAAAGGGGCTATAATTAGTTGAGCTGTGTATTGAATTGTTGTATGATAACAATGCGTAATTCATTAGTAATTCTATACTTTCATTGGGTTTTGTGTTCTTAAGTGTGAATAGTGTTTCCGCAAGAGTTGAATGAAACCGCTCTATTGGAATGTCATAATTTATTTGATATTGTTCTTCGTAATTATTATTCAGCTGTTCGTAATCACGAGCTGAAGTGGATGGTAAATTATTAGTGATTTCGATATTTGTCAGTTCTTCTGATGTGAAATTAGCTGGCCCTGTGTTTGAAAAGTATGATTTTCTGTGATTTTGAACGTTATTTGACCTCGCAGAAGGCATTCTGCTCGTCGTTGACATTGGGACCGGTTTGTAATTAGGTTTATATGAGTTATTCGGTGCAAATACATTTTTGGGTTTACCGAAAACTTGTTCATTTGTTGGATAGTGCCGTTGTACATTTCTCTGTTCAAACTCTATAGGTCTGTTAGGAAAATGTTGACTTGAATATCGGTTCATATTGTTAGTTGGCATATTATTTGAAAATTGATTATTATACAAATATTGATTATTTGGCATAAATTCTCTCGAACGATTGTGAAAGCTTTGATTGCGGTTGGAATGAATATTAATATTACTTTGTCTTTGATAACTGGGCTTTTGCTGAAATTTATTAGGAATTCTATCCCAAGATTGATTATGAAGATTTATTTGTTGTTCCATTAATGAGTGATTAAGAACGAGTGATGTTGCTTCATCGATATTTTTCGGATTTTTCAACATAAGTAAAGTTCTAAGCTCAGTGTTAGAATTAGATATAAGTACGGTAATTGCGGTAATTTAGTTTTGTTGAATTAAAGATAATTTAGTTTGAGGATCTATATGAGGATCTGAATTTATTTTCTAATTTAATCTCATTTTTGCTAATTTAAGTCTTTCTGTGAAATCAGAAATATTTTCATTTTTTGTTCGCGTGAGAAATATAAATTGCTGTTGCAAAACGTGACGATCAATTTTGTCGCCGAATTTTTCTTTGAGTGCTTGTTTAATTTCAGGCCATGTGTTTAAATCTGGCCTGCATAGAATAAAATTACCTGCTTCGTCAATAATTTTGGAGCATATTGAAGCGAAAACGAATTCGTTCAGACTATTGTCTTGTGTTCTACTATATCTCTCATAGAATTTATCGGCTGAATTAATAAACGAGTCTAAATGTTCACTACTACCTGAAAATTGTCGTAGTGTGTTAGCAATTTCTTTGGCTGCTTGAATAGTAGTCATTGTGAAAGGATGCTCAACACTTACTTTGAAGTCTCGGAGTCCACTTCCTTATTCCTGTTCTGAATTATGTTCTTGTTCGGTAGATTTGATCGATTATAGTTAGCAGATTCGTCAGTAGAATCTCCGTACTAATCTATAATTTCTCTACACAAGCTGTTGTAGGGTCTTGATTCCAGATGAATAAAAAATTGCAGAATCACACCGTTTGTTTCAACAATTCATCTGGAATCAAGACCCTACAACAGCTCGTGTAGAGAAATTATAGATTAGTACGGAGATTCTACTGACGAATCTGCCAACTATAATCGATCAAATCCTACCGACTGCGTCAATTATGTTATTCAGTCGTGGAAATAACTTTTATTTATAATATAATATTTATTAAATTCGAAGAGATCTGACAAAACTAGTGTACAGCACCAGATTTAATGTAGAACTAACTTAATGGTTACAATTTCTTATGGTTTATATATGATACTTATCTTAATGAAAATATAAATATTCGATTAGGAGAGGAACAATGATAATGATAATAGAATTGTTGGAATATAGTTATCCTAAGAGAAACATAGATAATTAATAATTGAGTAAACAAGTAGATAGGCGAATTTATTCTGTAAATATAGTCTATGATATATGATTCATAATGATGGGACTCAAATACATGACTCGCGTTCCTTCATGCACCGTTCTAGATTTACGAGTACTCGTTGGTGCGAGTCCTCCAGAGTATCATTTTCCTTTGATATTGACTTGAAGTTAATTCATATTTTTTTAATTAGTACCTTTAATTTTAATACCTTTCTTATTCAATGTTTGCTGAGGAAAGTAATTGAAGAAATGATATTTTATATCTGTCGATTTCATTTAAAAATTTTGTTGTCGTTTTTGAAAAATCTGTAGATTAATTAACCCTTGATTAGTCGCTAGAAATCTTTAGAAAAGTTTAGTCGCTACGGTCTGTGACACCGAAAGTACTTATAAGACATTTATCTCTTTAGGGGTTCTATTTTAATAACATTTAGCAATAAAACAATCCAAGATTTAACAAAAACATATTTTTATTGATAAAAGGTAACTTAAGAACTTTTCCGTTTTAATCGTAAAACATTTACAAAACCTAAACTGTTATTTCTTACATAAAGTATAAAACAAACTTCAAATTTTATCAATGAAAAGCGTTTTCTTTGCAACTTTCGCAAATACCCTGTAGATGCTCCAAGCACATAAATTTATTACAGTTTACACAAAAGTATCGGGTACGCCTGTTTTTTTTTGTACTGCAAAAATTACAGCGGCCATTTCTTCTCTCGTCTTCCTGGATTGGCTCTTGATTTTGACCACAAATTTCATAAATGCGTGTTTTGATTTTGTACTTGCACTCGGACTTGTAAATAGGGCTTTATTAGATCGAATGCTAGACCTTGCATAAACAAGCGCCTTTTTTTAGTACGAATATCAGGGTTATTAGAATTCCAGACAACCATAGAATTAATTCCACCTACATTCAGTATAGAATAGAACACTACCATTGGCCAACGCCTGGTACTTCTCGCGCTGTTATAATTCGAACAAAGTTGATCAACTACGTCGACTCCGCATTTAGTTTTATTGTATGTAGTTATAATTTCGGGTTTACACTTTTCACCTGTATGCTCATCAATATTGTCGTTGAAGTGCATTGAGGACAATAGTAAGACATTTTTCTTTTTTTTAGGAATATAGGATACTAGAGTACAATTTGTCCTTTATCCAAACATACTTGAATTTACCGGATGAGTGGGTTTTGTAAATTCAAGTGGTAACTCACGCTTATTTTTCCTTATGGTACCAACAACGGTGATTTTTTCTTTTAGCAGTGCATCAACTAGGCTAATACTCGTAAACCAATTATCTATGGTCAAATTTCGACCTGAACCATAAATATGATGACATAATCTTTTTACGACGGAATCTGGACTGTTGCTAACCCGAAAAGGGCCGTCGGGTTGTTGTCCAACGTATACCTCCATGTTGGAAACATACATCATTTTCGCATCCGCCAGGGCAAATATCTTGATACCGTATTTATTAGGCTTGGATGGTATGTATTGTCGAAAGCTACATCGCCCTCGAAACGCCTCAAGCTTCTCGTCAACTGTAACATATTCTGACAGACTATACCCGCTCTTGCAACGATCCACAAACTTGTCAAAAAAATCTCGTCTAGGTGCAAGTTTATCAATTTTTGCCCGTTCTGTACGAGTCGATTTATCATCCATTCTTATACATCTTAGAAGAAATCGGAAACGAGATAACGACATTGTCAAGCGAAAAATTTCAACACCAGAGCCGTCCGTTTTCCAAAGATCATCTGCATTCAAATGGTTGGCCTTTAGAATGCCCGCATAATAGAGTAGTCCAATGAAAGCTTGCATCTCCAGAAAATCAGTAGGTCATGCATCTCTGCCACGTGCAAAGTTTTCTCTCACGGAAATAATAAACTTATTGGTATTATCTACAATATTTTGTAACATTCCATCCGTTATGAAATACTTCCATATTTCTAAAGGGGCTTTGAGACCTCTTGTAGGTAGCCGTGACATTGGCAAACGAATAACATAATTTTCCTGTCTAGTCCTAACAGTTTTAGGTCCCATTAGTTTCTTCCATTTTGTAATCCCATCTTTACCGATAAAACAAAAGTCCGACTGTTATGCTCAGCTTCCCCTATTTTCAACTCCTTCATCTTCATTTTCACTTATGTCCTGCTCAGATTCACTATTTCCTTCTCTCTCCTCAACATTGTTCCTCTTCATCACTACTTTCATCAACAGCAACTTCCTCGTCGATTGATATACACATATTCCCACATCTCCTGCAGGCGGCGTTGCTCGGCTTCATAGGAATTCATATCTATGGAAAACGAAATTGTAACATAAATAAACAACGATAAACGTCAATATTTAGCTAATCATACCTGTTTTGCTTTATTTTAGATGGTATAAAACACAAATAAATTATTTTAAAAGAAAAAAAACACAGAAGTTATTCAAAAACAAATCTAGTTTAGTCGCTTCGGTCGCAGATTCCGAAATTAGCCAAGAAATCAGACCAACTGCACTCACATAACTCACGATTCGAACTAACGTTTATCGAGGGAATGTAGGAAGGTACCTGGAGAGGGAACGCCGAACTTCGCATTGAACGAATTTTGATAGGGTATATGTACTTCGTCGGTCTCAGAGACCGATAGCGACTAATGAAGGGTTAAGTCCTCCGTATAGCCGTTAGTTTTTGCTTCAATTTTTGGTGTGTTGACTAAGTTTTGGAAATTTTTCGAAAGAAAGGAATAGTGCATAATTCTATGTACAAATAAAGAGTATGCAATTTTAGTTTAGAATGGTTGTTTAACTTTTTTTTTATTGCAACATATTTATGAATTAAGGTTTTCTATAGA
>JARQZK010000371.1:0-20839 GCA_030704885.1 Cynegetis impunctata | reverse complement strand
ACGTCAACGTAACTGCTGCTGGGCGTCAATTCAACAGTTTGATGTAGAAAATTATTGAAAACAAATTATAGAAGCTTAGTACAGAGTGTCCCATTTTAGGTACTTTTGAATGGTATCTCCGTTATTTTTGAAGATAGAGAGTTGCGGTTTTCGCGACACTGTGCTACTTTTTCGAAAAACTGAAGATGCCGTCAACATAATTTTAATAACTCTTTTAGTTTTTAAGATACAGGGCATTTTTGAAAATGTTTCATTTTGTTATCCTTCATCTTATCGAAAAGATAATATAACATTCTTATAAATTTTTTCCGTAGAATGCATCGGTGTAGATAATTTTGGTTACATGTTTACTATTTTTGGGTTATAAAGCAAACTTATGTTTTTTTAAATGGAATACCCTGTATATTTATAGACTATAAAATTTTTTTTTTTTTTACCTTTTCAAAAATATATGACAGTATAAACTTTTTCTCAGAAACGCGTAAATAAAAGACAATTTTCTGAAATTGAATGCATAAATCAATAGAAGGCCATGGATAACAACAATGAACAAGTGAAAGTCTGTTATCAGAATTAATTGTTTTTCATGTCACTCGTTTGAAAGATGAAAAAAGTGTTGATTTTTTTTGAAAATGTGAATTATCTTCTAAACCATCAACTTTTGGAAAAAAACATAAATACAGAAAAGATAAAGAATGACATGTTCAATGCGACTAAGTAATCAAATATTCGAGGCCTCGGTAGACCAGCGGTAAGGTGAACCGCCTTATGCCGTTTGTAAACCGAGGATTGTGGGTTCGAGTCCCACCTCGCTCTTGGGTGTTGTGTATGTCCGGAATTTAGTAGTTCTATATATATGATTGAATTGTTGGGTAATGTACGTCGTTTACAAGCCCATTGGCCGTTCGGAACCGGCGTTAAACTGTAGGTCCCTCGAGTTAAAAAAAAAAAAAAAAAAAAAAAAAAGTAATCAAATAAATAGAGTGCCATTTGAAAAAATCAAGATATGGCCTTTCAAATTGTACCAAAGTCAATGTGTCACAGTAAGGTAATGTCACAATTAAAATAGATTATCTCTATGTCAAAAGATACCCAGAACAATTACTTAGAAACAGCCCAAATAACAACTTGATATTCAAAAAACCAAGTGCCCTGCGATTTTTTTAAAAAATGCCTGCAAAGGCATTAATTTTCAGAAAAAATTAAATAACTTCTGAACGGCCGAAGCGATTTGCAAATACTTAGCGAATTTATGAATCTCAATAAAGGACAAATTCAAATATGTGTGAAAATATATAGAAAGCTATTCAAAAAAAGTATCTTAAAATTTGTTCCGTAAAAATGGTACACCCTGTAAAGGGCAAAATAATTTCACGAACTGCACTCTGACCCCCATTTGCAGAACCATTTGGTTCGTTTCGATATCATCAACGGTGTAGGTGCAATTAAGCTTTCCCATATCAAAGACTCACCCTGTATATATATATATATATATATATATATATATATATATATATATATATATATATATATATATATATATATTTGTATTCCACGCGGTATGTTGCAGTGTCGAGGAGATTTTTCAAACCTGTTCAAGGTGCATATTTTAAGTAGAAAAGGAACGGATTCGAACTTGTCAAAACTGCTGTAGAAGCCCACCGAATACTTCAAAAAGCATTTGGTAGCATGAGTCCAGGCAAATTTTTTTAGTCGTATATTCGTCGAAACTCATAGCGTGTCAAAAGTGACAAGTCAAGTGCGGCAGTAGTTTTTTTTAAGTTTAAGACCCTCTAGACAACGATTTTCGAAATTTTTTTATATCTTACAATATATATATATATATATATATATATATATATATATATATATATATATATATATAAAATTATTCATTCGAATTGTTGTTGCTGTGAACTATTTTTAATCTTTTGATAATTATTAGCAAATAACAGGCTTGCTTGAATCTCAAAAACTCGATTTTTATTAAAAAAGTTGACGTTTCGCCACGACATTCGTGGCTTTATCAAAACTTTGAAAAAATTGAAATTTCTTTATTAAAGAAAGAAATTTCAATTTTTTCAAAAGTTTTGATAAAGCCACGAATGTCGTGGCGAAACGTCAACTTTTTAATAATAATCGAGTTTTTTGAGATTCAACAAGCCTGTTAGGTACTCTGCTAATAATTTTCAAAAGATTATATATATATATATATATATATATATATATATATATATATATATATATATATATATATATATATATATATATATATATATATATTTATTTATTTATTTATTCTATCCTCGGTATATATTAGCATCATCAGAGGCTTTCGTCTGACCAAATGAGCTGAAATTTGGCATCTGAAATTGTTTTCGAGGCAACTCAATCTTCTTAATCTTTAGCTACTCTGCTCTCAACAAATCATATCAGTAGAAATCCAATATGATGTCTGAATGTACAAGTTTCTGAAAGCTTACAGATATTGGCACTTTAATGCGTTAATGGAATTTCTCAGTTAAACCTAAATTTTTTCGAATATAAATACATTTCTGAAATCAATAATTTCGCTACTTATACCGACATCGGTGGTTAAATAGCACAGACTGAGACGAAGCAGCCGGAATTCTGTTTCAATTATTCTCAATAGTTTATAACGTCGAAACATAGATGACGCGTTGCGATTGAGCATATTTTCAAATTGGGTAGGAGTTTACCCTTTACCTACTCAATCGGAATGATTATATAAAAATGATAATAAATATATATATATATATATATATATATATATATATATATATATATATATAAAATATATATATATATATATATATATATATATATATATAGATATATTAAATTTATTTTGTTTATTTATAACAGTTCTATACTATTACCCAATTCCATCAATTAACATTCATTGTGTATCAGCGACAGTGCTTACCAAAAATTAACAGCAATTTCATATATGTTTCAAAAAATACAAAATAAAGCTAATGCAAATAGTCATAAAATAAACTTAATGCAAAGTATTATATACTGTTGAAAATTTCTTCACTGGTGATACCTTCCACTATATTGTTTTCTAAGAATATGAACCTACGTGATTTAACACTTGTTTTGTGCAGAATTCATAAATCACAATTTAACAAGTTTGATAATATATTAATACCTTCCCTATAATATATGTAACAATTTCACAATCATAAACATAAACACAACGAAAAACAAGTCAATGAATAAGTTTCATGAACGAATTATAGTTATCATTTATAAACATCTTACATTGCATCGAAAATTTTTTGTAATTTTTCAATATTTCTAATACTCAAAGGCAATAAGTAGGCCTTTGGGGCCAGAAGCAAATCTTGCATGTATACTCTCATTAGAGTTAGATACTCTCAGCAATCGATTGTCATACTACGAGTCACAACATTATTGTGCGAAATATGATTCTTCAAATGTTTTTTTTATGCATAAATGTTACCATGTATGAAAGTACAGCGATCTTATGTTGCATATATCCCTCCCATAAAGTAGATTGGTTGGGTATCGTCTACTTTTTTCGTTAATAATTTTCAATATATAATTTTGAATAGTAGACAAGTTCTCTAATCAATTTTCATATAGTGCTCGAGTGCTCCCCAAACCAATATTCCATATCTTAGAAGTGATTCCACTAGGGATTTATATACCTACCAAAATTAATATACTCCTACTCAAGATATCCCTCAACTGATAAAATTTTTAAATTAGTTTTCTAATTCGCTTTGTTAAATATATTATACTACTATATTGGTTCCATTTTATGTTTCTATCGATGATAATTCCTGTATATTTAGTATTTTCAACTTCTTTTATATCTCCAATGCCCTCAACATTAATGCTGTGAAACTTATATATGTGATGGTAAAAGCCATATAATTGGTCTTATCTGCATTTAGAGACAGCTGACATCCATCCAGTCACATCTTTATGACATTCATACCTTCTTGAACGCGTTCTTCAGTAACTTCCCAATCATCTCCACTAAATATAGCAACAGTGTCATCAGCATACGACACAACCTTGCCATCCACGCCAAGAGAGAATTCATATAAATTATGAAGACTATAGGCCCCAGAACTGTCCTCTGAGGTACACCCACTCTCACCAGTTGCGGTTTACTATATTGTTATGGACATGTTGTGAGCGGTCATTTAAATAATCCTTGAAAACACCAAATACAGTACCAGGAATAACATACCGCTCCAATACTTGTAGTAATTTTCCATGATGTACCGTGTCAAAGGCATTGGCTAAATATTGGAATACTGCGATACATTTTTTACTGTCATCAAAACAGCTTGAAACCTCATTACCAACCTCAAACATGGCATCTGACGTGCTTTCACCTTCGCGGAACCCATACTGCATACTGATATTAACTTAATATTTTGTTGCTTATTGAAAAGTTTACTAAGCGAGTTTTTAGGCATGTTTCAGTAATTTTTCAAAAATTGTTAATTAAACTAATTGGGAAATAATATGAAATTTGATTTTTGTCACCTGCTTTGTATATAGGTACTATCACAGAATTTTTAAATTGTTTGAGGAATTTTCCAGTACTAAGTATTAAGTTTATAATATGGCTAAGAGGGCGCAGAATGTATTTTGCAGTTAGTTATATTTTTTAGTTTTAATAAAAATGGGGTGATTTCATCAAAACCAGGAGCACTACCAATCTTTATTGAAAGCATGACATATATATATATATATATATATATATATAATTATATATATATATATATATATATATATATATATATATATATATATATATATCTAGGGTGTGGGGGCAAAAGGGTATAAGTCCAAAACGTATCTTTTACAGGAGAGCTGAAATAAGATTATGAATTCGTTTTCATAATTGAATAAGTGCTTGTACACGAATGAAATTGTAATAATTTATTAAAAACTATGTTACCAGCCGGCTATAGTATTTATGTATGTGGACATATGAACTAAAGTTAAAAATGAAGTTAATTTTTTCGTTTGAAAATAAATTTCCATTAGGTCATTCTTGTTCGCCGTCCTCTTCTCCTGGATAGATTTCATCTCGCAGGTTCGTTGTTTTTAAGCCTTTGTAAAAATCGTGAAAAATAGGATTAACTTATGGTAAAAGGTCTAAAATATCTTTTTTCTTTTCTTCTGATATCGGAATAGTACCTCTCTATAAAGAATAAAGTATAAACTTTAAAATAAAAACACTTGGCTTATGTTTCACAATATAAAAAATCTTTAGATACTGTACTTAGCAGTAATAAAAAGTCGACATGTTTCGAGCTATGAACTCATTATCAAGACTGACAACAGGAGAGTATTGCATCGTAATTTATAAAACAGACAAAAGCAAAGGTGATACCTGAAAATCAATTTGTTCGTTTACAAGGGGTAATTGACTATTATGGGCGGAACTTATTTCGATAATTTCGAGAAGGTCAAGACGTTTACCCTTGTTACCTGAATGTAACAATTTGGTTTTGTTGAAATCCAGGAAGTGATTGAATTTTATACAATGTTCAGAGAAGCCAGTGGATTGTTTGTTTTTGTAAAATTGACTTTTAAGTTCTTCAACACGAATATTAATATTCCTTCCTGTCTGTCCAATATAGAAAGCAGGACATTCGTCGCAAAATATTTTGTAAATACCACTGTTTTCTCCGATGTTAGATTTTTCTTTATTATTGACCAAGAGTGACTTCAAGTTTCTTTTATTTGTACAAATTGTTTTAACGTTATTTTTCGATAGTCTGTTACAAATTTTGCTACTCAAATTAGGCACATAATTTATTGGGAAGTATTTTTGTTCTTCATTAATAGTTTGCGTGGGGTATATTGAATGCAACAGATACTTTCTTCGTTTTTTCCCAATGAGCTTATCGATAAGACTTTCATTGTAACCGTTATTGATGGCTAATAATTTAATTGTATTAACTTCAGTTTGAAAATTTGTTTCCGATAATGGAATCGTGAACAACCTATGTATAAACGAATGAAAAGCACTGAGTTTTATTTTAATGTGTTGGTTACTGTCGCTGTGAATTAAAGTATCTGTGAAGGTTGGTTTTCTATAAATTTTGAAAGTAAGAGAATTCAAATTCCTAGCAATCTGAACGTCTAAGAAATTCAACGTACCGTTTTCGTTTTCTACTTCTTTTGTAAATTGAATCGAGTTGTAGAAAGTATTTATATATTTAAGGAAATTATCTAACTGCCTATCTGTACCGGTCCAAATACAAAAAATATCATCTACATAACGTCTCCATAATAAAACGTTAGTAATTAAAT
This sequence comes from Cynegetis impunctata, assembly GCA_030704885.1. NCBI lineage: Eukaryota > Metazoa > Arthropoda > Insecta > Coleoptera > Coccinellidae > Cynegetis > Cynegetis impunctata. Next base: position 14,506 of record JARQZK010000371.1, on the reverse strand, counting down.
TATTATCAGTATTGAAAATTTTTTCTTCTAAGTTATTCATGAAAATTTCACTCAACAAAGGCGATAACGGTGAGCCCATGGGCAATCCGTCTTCTTATTTGTATATTAAATTATTAAATTTGAAATAACTATGTTTCAAACATAAGTTTAAGGCAGACATTGTTTCGTTGACTGCTTGAGTTGTTAAATTTGGGTTCATCTCTAGATATCGCTTAACAATATTTTTAACTTCTTGATAGTTTCGCAGGTATTAGGTTGTACCAGGACGGCCTCTTCTTGGCAAGGAAAAACATTGAAATGTTTCGTACTCATCTAAGGAGGTCTTAAACAAAATTTCTCCACTTCCTTTAGTGTAACGAAATCATTGAGCATTATGCCACAAAAAACTGATTTCCGCATACGTCTTTTTTTCGCAGAACAATTCATTTGTAAGCAACTGCTGAAAATTCAAAAAATCTTCGTGTGTAAGTTCAACGACTTCATACTTGTTCTTCTTTCCCATTCCCCGGACCAGCTGGTACCAATCATATGTATGAGAAATTATTATGTCTTTCAGTTTTCTTTTTCTGATTTTCTATAAGGCCATGGTGAATATCACACTTCATATGGGTATGCCCGAGTACCAAAAAACTTGTGGTATATAGTCTCCAAAAAAATCATTATTTTGTAGTGCTACAAAAAACATTGCAGATACATGTGATTTTAATTCTGACCACCACATGTGTCAGAATAAAGGACAATATGTTTAATATCAGATGGAATTGTCGTCCGTTTTTTATAAAGGTCATTTTGATTAAGCTGTGTACACGTACTACTCAATGAGGAATAAAGTTGTACTCCGTGTAAAATTTAATTTATTAAGAATTGCAAAGCGCTTTCGGCTATTAGGCCATTCATCATGGAAGTCTTTTGTGATAAAATCGACAAAACATTTGTACAAACAATTATATAGACAGTTTTCACATTTGGTACCTATCCATGATGGGTTATCTAGGAATGTGTCTCTTTTACATTTTAAAATTTCATAAACTTGTTTCCAGTCCACACTCCACGTGTCGAGTGGATTTAATATTTTTAGCGTTCGAGTATTCATCATATAATGACAATAATCGTTTATAACACACTTCAAACACAAGATTACTAATAACTACCAAATACGACAGAAGAAAGATTCTGTTTTCAGGCACATGCACGTGATCAATGTGATACAAGTCCATACAAGTCGATAAATTTTAGGAAACTCGCCCGGTTCAAACGATATAAGTGGTGGACTTATACCATGTGGGCCTATCTGAAAATGCAAATTGGGACTTATACCAAATTATATCTCATGTTACCGTGAATATGAAGCTATATCAATGTGGCCATGAGAAAATAAACAACTTTGTTTATCAATGGGCGTACTTAACTCATTTTGACGAAAATTGGACTTATACCCTTTTGCCCCCCCAACCTAGATATATATATATATATATATATATATATATATATATATATATATATATATATATATATATATCTATATATATATATATATATATAATATATATATATACCTATATATATATTATATATATATAATATATATATATATATATATATATATATATATATATATATATATATATATAGTAAATATATATTATATATATATATATATATATATATAGGTATTATATATATATATATATATATATATATATATATATAGGTATATATATATATATATATTATATATAATATCTATATATATATATAAAACTATATATATAAGATATAGATATATATATATATATATATATATATATATATATATATATATAATATATTATATATATATATATATATATCCGAAAGTGCTTCGTTTCTGAGATAAAGGGTGTTAATGTTTTAAGAAAAAAATACCCTTTTAGCATAACTTTCCTACCACTCTAGATATTTATATTTCGTTGTAATGTGAGTAATTGAGATAACTAATACAAATTAGACGAAAACGAATTTTACACACAAAACACCATATCAGAATTTGGCGATTTTGCCATTCATCAAAATGGCTTTTATTTCTTTAAACGACAACCGTTCGTCGAACGAAAAAATATCAGGTGACCAAATTAACTTCAAAATAAATAAGTATTTCGAAAATAATGGTTTCAGGAAAAAGCAGTATAGTACTATTTTCTTCTTCAAAATAAAATTCAATAAAAATCCTGTTCGAACGCCACTGGTAGAAATTTTTCAAAGACTTTTACACCAAAAAATGTAAAATACTTGTTAAAAAAAGTACGCCAAATTTTTTGGATATATTTGGACTGGTACGAAAGTTATGATAAAAAGGAACTTTTTTCTTAAAACTGTATCTCAGAAGCGTAGCATTTTATTTAAAAAAATTTCTTATTTTCTTACATTCTATATAGTATCAAAAGGAAAGTACCAACTTATATATAGATATATATATATATATATATATATATATATATATATATGTATATATATATATATATATGTATAATATATATTATATTATATATATATTAATATATATATATATATATACTATAAATTGAATATAAAAATATCGGGATTGCGGTCTGTGTAATACTTTATTTCCTTACAAGCTCAATATTTCGTCACTACTTTGTGACTTCTTCAGGAGCATACTAAAAAATAAGATGAGGTACATTATTGATCAGATTATAAAACAATAAAATCTTTCTAAAACTTACAGATTCTAAAAGTAAACAAAACCATTAAAATGCACACACAATATATCATCAGTCTGCAGGTGGGATACAACTGAATGATGCGGGCAACATTACTCGGCGACGGTCTGGTTTGTTGTTCCCAATGTTCAAGATGTTGCAATAAATATTGCTTAATTTGACCAGTGTCAGATTTGTAGTTGACACAATTATGTCTTTTTTTAATGTGACACATTTCGAGAAAAAGCCTGGTCCTATAATTGCAATGCTGTTCAAGAATTTTGACGTTGGAAAAATCAAACGTGTGCCCCGTATTATTTAGATGTTGAACAACTGCACAGGAGTTCTTCATTAGGCGGCAGTCACTTTTATGTTGTGTGATTCTTTGTTTGAGCCATTGGTTAGTTTGGCCTATATATGTGCCCTCACATCCCAAGCATGCTAATTTGTATATATAACATTGTTTTTTCATTAACTTTGGTTGTAGGGTCTTTCAAATTTTGAAAAAAATTTGTTCAATGGTTGTGGTGTTGTATTTAGCCATTCGGATTCCACAGGTATTTCTTTGAAAAGAGCGGTAATTCGATTGCGTTAGGTTGTCTATGTGGGGAATCTTTTTTGTATTTTAAAAATTTGTCCATCATCCATTTCCAGTGGGGACCATCATAAAAATTAGAATTATAAATTAGTTTCTTTAGGATATGACTAGGATATCCATTGTTTATGAAAATATCGAAGAGTTTTCTCAAATTGCTTTTGAGAAACCTTTCATCACTTATGTGTGATATTCTATTCTTCATTGCTATTACCGTATTAAATTTTTTTTTTGGTGATTTGAATGGTAATTGAGGTAATCTTCCAGAGGCAGTGGGTTTCTGATACCAATCCAGGATTATATTGCCATCATCGAGTCTAATCACTCTTGTGTCTAAGAAAGGTACGCTTCTCTCTGTTTCAGATTCGATGGTAAATTGTAAATTGACGTCAAACGAATTGAAGATCTCTAATGTAGTCTGTTCTCCCCCAGCTGGAATGGCGCAGATAATATCATCGACGTATTTGTGAATGAACGGTAATTCGTATGGCAGTTTAGGAATGACATTTTTCAGGAGATGGTCCAGTACAATTTTGGCTAAAATATTGCCAAAATTGTACTGGACCATCTCCTGAAAAATGTCATTCCGCGCTGTTGTAGCTGAATTATTGAAAACGTATATCAGACTCTTCATACCAACTTGAGCCATTATATTTGGCAACAATGCAGCTGAATAAACTTAATCTATTTTGTTTTGATTGTATGAATCTAAATGATCTCAAGTTATATTTCACTAAGAGAGCGCCAGCGCTTATCAATCTTAAGTCAAAAAATAAGGGCTGCATTTTTTGTGTGTATTCTTAGTTCTGTATGTAGAAACGCTATGAGTTTTTTTCCGAAAAATCCTTATTACCTGGTGTATATTTAGGAGAAGTGATGCACTTTTTCATTCATAACTGCTTCGTCAATATGGATCGTTTGATACAATTTTCTATAAGTCGATATTTTTCTAGAAAAATGTTTCTGAAGGTTTTTCGAGAAAATCTCACTTTAATGTATTCGATTTCTTTGTCCTTATTTCCATTTCTTTGAAAATTAACGATCTTTTCAGAAAATTGAATTAACCGTTTAATTTTTTTCAGTTGCCATACATGTATGAATGAAGACGTATCACTACCCTTAAATCTACATCACTGACTACTAGTGACACTGGTGCGTACTATGTTCCTGATGATTTCAGATCTCTAGATTTCAAAAAAAATTGGAGGGATAAACGTAATTTATATTACTTGCAGCCCTAATTCTTTGAAATTCGATTTTCATCCGATGTGATTGTAATCGGGTACTCCAAACACTATAAACGAGATATTCTTCAGAAAATCTCAATACTGAACGTTAAATAATATGAAAAGTACGCAAATGTTGTTCGACCTAAGGTAAAATCTTAGGAGATAACTGAAAAATGAACTTGAGAACATATTCTCGAATTATATTCGATGAAAATATGAGAATCCTTCCGGGTTATCTATTAACTTTGTTTTCGTGATATACAAACTCAACAGCAAAAAATTTTATTTCGAAATAAATTCTGAAATTTTTTTGAAATTTACATTAATTTTATTATAATCGTCCGATTAGCTGGTTTTATGATTCATAAATGAACTACACTTCAAGAAATCTAGACATCTCAGATATTTATTATAAAATTTTTTGCAAGTATTGAATTTCATTTCGGCGAATATTTAAATTATGAACAAAAGTCGTGGTTATCATACTCATATCAAGTCAACAACTTTATTATACATAAGTAAATCAGAAAAAATTTTCAAACAGAGAAGTAGGTAGGTACTTCGAATAAATAATAACTAGTTGAAAAACTCTAATAGCCGATCAAACTAAAAACAAAATAATATTTTTCAATATTGTTAAGATGTTAACCAACAGCGATAGAAAGGCAACTAACTCAATAAAATTCATAATTTTCAGAAATTGTGAAATAACAGTAAAGTCCCACTCGCAAGGTTTCGACGATTTGAATCATAATTTAAATCGCGATTTAAATCGATTGATTTTTCAAATCTTCAATCTGCTAAAAATTTTCATGTCAATACAAGTAATTTTGTATATCTAGACACTAAATATTTTCGTGAGAATAGAGACAAAATGATGAAAATAAGTGATTTTAAAATTCATTGGGGCCATATTTAATGAAGAAATCAGTATAAATTGATAAAAATCAAAACAATCACGATTTAATGGAAAAATTTGATTCTTTGATTTTTTCAGAAAAAATCGTAATTTTTTTTTTTAAATTAACCTTTATTTTATCAATAAAAATATACAACAATGTATTATAACAATCTCGAATCAGTGCCGAAAGCTCTGGCCTCGAGATAAAATATTATAAGGATTCAACAATATACTATTTTTCCATTTGTTTTTTCTTAATATTAATTAACAGATGACTAAGGTATACTTGACAACTAATTGCAAAAATATCACATTTTACTTTATCCTATTTCCAGAAAAATTCTTAGGTTTTTAAGGAATACATTGATTCTTTATAAATCTTAGTTTTCTGTAAAGAATTATAAATTTAGACGCACATTGTACTGGGCTATAAAGCCCAAGATTTATCCTATTAGAGTTTACACATACATTATTTATGTCACGCTATTATGGCTATGTATTTCGTTGGTAATTTTTGTATGTTAGTAGTCTCTTTTGTTTACGTAAAATTATTTTATGCAAATTTACCGTTGCTCAAGCATCATTATCTTGTCCAGCCCTACAGAGAGCACAGTTCACTGTATAGGATATTTATTGCAACAATTCGTATACAATTTGCAGGTGGAAAATGGATACCAAATTCTGATGATTCCTGATTAGAAAGAAACAACCTACAAATATTTGACAAATGGCAATTTTTTCATTTTCGGAATTAAGATTCATTTGTACTGCAAACTGCTGAAGTTTGGACAAAAAAAAAACATCTAAAAAAAAAACTCTCGAAGCAGCAAAGCTCCATCACTGAAGTCGGTATTTTCGCGCGAAATGCACGCGCGAGATTGCGATTCTAGTGAATTGAATCATATTTTGAGAAATTTAAAAAAGCAAACCGATTTAAATAATTTATTTAAAAAATGGAAAGGCACTTTGAGGAAAAACGTTTGAAACCATGAAGAGACAACACCTTAACATCAACTTAATCCACATACCAAATTTCAAACCTCAATTCAAAAAAAAAATTCTAATTCGCGAAGTGTATCGCGTACTGATAGCGAATCAGATCGAGATACAATTGTGAACGGAATAGTCATCATGAAATGGAAACGCGGTTGAGTAAAAGTTGAACCACCAATGAAGGATTTTAAGTCAACATAAACTCATTGTACGTACCAATTTTCAACCCTCTAACTCAATCTGCAGAAGCAGTGGAGTTCGGCAATTTTTCAAAAACCATTGAAAAAACAAGAAATATCTACATAAAAAATGGCGCCGGTTTGAAAAAAAAATCAACCAAATTTTGATAGTTTCTTTCTGCAACGAAAAAACAATCCCAGATAGATAATTCAATCATTTGGTGTAATACGAAGCGCTAGAGAAGTCAATATGTACCGATAAGGATATTTATTGAAAATTTAGAAATATCTACGTAATAAGTGGCGGCGGTGAAATCTACCCAAATTTCATTTACTTTAAGTAACTACTTATGATTGAAACATGAAAATTCGAAAAAAATAGATCCTGACATTAGGCCTGATTTCGAAGTTGCGAAATCAATAATAGTTTTCTAGAAAAAAATTTCGAGAAAATCGATTTATAGGTTCCTTCAGAAAATCAACATTTTATTTTCAACATTTGAAAATTTTTAAGAAATACGACATCGAACACTTTTTCAATTTTTCAATTTTTTCCAAAAATGGCGGCGGTGAAATCTACCCAAATTTCATTCACTTTAAGTAACTACTTATGATTGAAACATGAAAATTCGAAAAAAATAGATCCTGACATTAGGCCTGATTTCGAAGTTGCGAAATCAATAATAGTTTTCTAGAAGAAAATTTCGAGAAAATCGATTTATAGGTTCCTTCAGAAAATCAACATTTTATTTTCAACATTTGAAAATTTTTAAGAAATACGACATTGAACACTTTTTCAATTTTTCTTCTCGAGCTTGGCAGAAAAACTATAGCAAAAGAAAATGTTGGTAAAAATCGGAGATACAAAAAAAAAATTGTGTCCATATTGAAGTGAAATATAGTATCAGTTGAAGTTACACCTAACATTATTGTTCGTTACATAATACATTTTGGGTCATATGACGTCCACCAAAGCAGAGTGAAGTGAAAACTTTTGTGAAGAAAAATCCGAATAAAATAAAGTTACACCAATTTGAGTGTTATTTTTGTTGTTTTATATGTGTTTGCCTCAGATGTTCAAATTCTGTTAACAGTTTCTTTGTCTTTTTTGTTTCTGTCAGTTAGTAACACATCGTTCAGTTTGAGAATGTATTGATAATTTTCTGAAGATAATGAATACTTTCATATGCAACTTTTAGAACGTTTTCACTTTTGAGTTCAACTGGTGAATTCCTATACTATTTCATTGAATTGTTGATTTCCTTTTGAATGTAAATTATTCAATATATTTTGAATAATGTATGAAGAGATTGTCTTCCAAACTTTTAATACTTTCGAAATAATTTACCATGCACTTAAATCACAAATCATTTCCAAAATATGCATGTAGTAATAATATATCTCGAGATGTAGTCTAATGAAACAAAATAACGTTAAGAAATATACATCTATCATTCTTTATTGCATCTATTTTTGTATACATATATTTGGCAACAATGTATGGCTCAGGTTGTATGGAGAATCCTTGTGTATATAACACAATGGCTCAACTATGTTAGGGGAGTTTCATTGGCCGCACTTGTTAATCAATGTATGCATATACAAGGACTTTTGTATTTTTCTTGTTTTTCGAAAATCTTGCTGTATATTTGTAGTATGGTTATGAAAGTAAAAGCGGAAGATATTTTCCAAAATATTTGGATATACATTTCATTACGCGGTGGAGCGGCTTTGTTTACAACATCGATTGGCTCAGGTTGATATGAAGGGCTATAATATATATATATATATAATATATACTATAATATATGATATATATATATATATATATATATATATATATATATATATTGATATTCTTAGTAGTGATTTATTTCTAGTACTGAAATTCATAGGAGACCTTTGACTGAATAACTAACGACCTGTATGATACACTTTGTAATTTTCCTTTCTTTTCCTTTTCGATTTTGGGATGTTGGCTCCAGAAAGTCGCACAAACAAATGATGCTCAATATTCCGCTAGGCGACGAAGCCCTGTCATAGAGGAATTTGTTTTTCAGTTTCTAGTTTGTTGATCAGTATTCAGTGTTGCCATTGGTGTTGTCCAACTTCATTTTGTTAGTGTGTTATAAATAGAAATTCAAGATGAACAAGGAAATTTATCTCATCGCTGTCATATGTGTGATACTATCGACGATTGACCAAGGTTTGTAACAGTTTCATTCACTTTTTTACCAGTATCAGATATTAAAATTCCACTGCGTTTATCCATTTAGAGTACAAAATATAAGAGAAACTACTTATTTTCAACAAGTGAATATATATATATATATATAACTATATTTATATATATATATATATATATATAACTTTTTGATAATTTTTAGCAATAGCAGGCTTGGTGAATCTCAAAAAACTCGATTTTTTTAAAAAGTTGATGTTTCGCCACGACATTCGTGGCATTTTCAAAACTTTTGAAAAAGCCACGAATGTCGTGGCGAAACGTTAACTTTTTAATAAAATCGAGGTTTTTGAAATTCACCAAGCCTGCTATTGCTATTACCTGATGATAAATTTTTTCGATATAGCAGGCAAGATTTTGAAAAATTTATGAAATAATAAATATTTGCTTTAAATGCCTTATGCTACTCTTACGTACTCCATAACAACTCCGTCTTGTTGTTAATTATCTACTAATTAAGACACTTATTATTCATTATTTCTTTGTTACATTTCTTCAATTTATATTACCTATGTATTTAATATTTGTTGATTTCAATTATTTGAGTGCTTGTTCACAAAAAATATTACAGAAAATGTTGAAACTGACGAATGCGCACAGAAAAAATTGCGATGAAGAGGGCCCATTCATACATTCTATGTAGGTATCATAAAGAACTACATTTAGGTATATTCACACCCGTCTTGTGAAGCAGGCATTTTAGTTTCAAATCCAAGGTTAGATATGGGCGATTTTAAGTTTCATAGGTTCAAGTATTATTATTATTATTATTGATATTTATTCAAATTCATAGAGGTGTTCATATTACATATTTATTACATTATTTATCCCAAATTTTGAAAAAAATAGAGAGAGAGAGAGAGGAGAGAGAGAAAAAGCTTTATTGTCATAAAAAATTACAAAATTTTGTAGATAAAGCATAATGTAAAGAATGAAAAATGAAATTTAACAATAATATCAAACCAAACAAAACACACTCTCAATAGTTAAAATAAACAAGAATCTATTAAATTGAAAGAACAAAACAGAAGAACATTTATGTGTCAATTATGTATAAAAATATGTTAAGAATCAAAATATTTGTCAATTAAGTTAAATTAAACAGATACAAAATTTTGTATATTACGAAAAAACATTAAGATATGTTGCTACCAAATGTGGAACAAGAATAATATCTCAGCATGTAAGTACATGTAAATTAAGGAACAGAATCGATTGATTATCTTCTAAAGTTATTCCTCTATGCTGTGAAGTAACTAATGGAGAAGGGGTCACTTCAACAATAAGAAATTCAGAATATTTTCTAGAAAATATTTCTGTTGTCGCAAAGAACATCTTTAGGTATAAATTATTATTCGCGTTGAACAAGATCGACATTTGCAAATTCTATTGAAAAACCTTTTTTGGTTACTCGGAAATAATACATTGATATTATGTTAGCATCATATAAACGTTTTTTATATCCATTTAATATTTCAAGGACGAAAATATTATAATATTACAGTACAATAGTATATCTGAAACAAATGAAATGAAATTGAAAATTTCGTAAATTAAGAAACATTCAATCTTTTGTTTCAAATCATGAATTAATTCCGTTGGACTAAAAAAATCGCAGTGAAAAACAACTTTTCATAAAATTTTTCATAATAATATTTCAATATGATGTAAAATATGTATTTTGTGATTATGAAAAAAAAAAGAGAAAAATAACGTAACCATTATATTTACACTTAACTGATAGTTTAAATATACGAAGTCAAGATTGTTGCACTAACATAAATTTTGTTTGAAATTGAACAAAAAATAATAGGAAATATACTTATTACACTATAAATAACTTCATAGCCTATGTAAAGACTATCAAAAGTAAATGTTATATTCCTCAATGTAAATACTATTTATAGTTATATTATTGTATTAATAAGGAAATATTGGAAGCAGAATTTGTTTAGTATTCACAGATTAAATATTCATTAATAATATATGAACACCTAATTTAAAATTCTACAAATTCCAATTATGATTTTCTTTTCAAAAACAGCAGAGATTTATTGAAACTATTTCAATAAAAGTTAATCCAATTCGATGAATTGTTCAGATTCAGGAGTAAAATCCAATTATATAGGTAGCTCTCATTTTGCTTCCTAACGAAGGACAAGCGTTTCAAAATCTTGCTCTCTCTCAAGTATGGGAAATCCATAGTACCTACTTTAGATTATATCGATGTGTGCCAATTAGAATAGATAACAAATTACAAATAAGTTCTTATGCAGAATTTAATCATAATTCTCATTTACTGAATAAATTTTGTCGAATAACAGTGTCCTACTTTCATTTTTATCAAACACGAATATTTATCAAATTCTGTGATTTTTTACTGTCATTTATATCTTTTCAGGGTATGGACTCAAATGTTATAAATGCACTGGCAAAAAAGGTGACGATTGTGTGAGAGGCAGCTCGTCACTGCCAACAACTGAATGTTCGGTAATTGAAAACAAATGTGGGACTTTCATATATGATAGTAAGTATATTTTGGTTTATCATAGTTGTAATATCCAAACAGTAAATGAAATTTTCCAGAAAGCTCCTAATTTAGGTAAAGCATATTTATGGTGTGAACTCGGGTGTAAATCATCGAACTTCGCAAAATGGTAATTCATAAACTAATAACAACCTTTCCGTTTTGAAATAGGTTTCTAGAAAGCCATGTTTTAAGGTTAGAAAACAGGTGATAGTTAGGTGTTGAGCCTGTCAAACAAGACGGACAAGCGAGCCATTTCAAATATATTTCTTTAATTTTAGTCTGACAAATTATTATGGTGAATCAATTTCTATTAGTAGTTGTAGTGTGGTATGCACTTCTTCACCATAACGTCTGATAAAGGACCCCGCACATTTAGTTAGAAAAAATGACGACAGCTAAATTCGCTAATTTTTGGATATATTATAGATACTTGCCAGCTATGAAACATATCAATTTTAAATTCTGTTCTCACGATCGGTTTGGGATATAGAGTGGTCCAAATGTCAATGTCTCGATAAACCATCTTTACAATTTTAGAAAATGCTGTTAACATACAGACTTTCTGTGAAATGCGATAACCTCAGTGGAAAGCTATAGCTTGACGATAGTCACTCATATAACTCAAAATTGAGTCCGACATATACAGGCTGTTTACTCGATGGGTTTGTGTAGACGGTCTCAACTTCGACAATTATGTTTCAAAAGGCTTTATTTCTTACTTAATATTAACAAAGAATACCCCAAATAGTAAACGGAAAGTACAACTGTCTACCATGTACAATTTAGAAAGAAGGATGGTCTAATTTGACATCACCGAATTTTTCTTCTTTATAATTTGTACATGGATTATTTGTGAGGTACTGTTAAAATAAATGAGTGCATTGCCAAATCGAATAGTTGAAAAACAGGCCACATTCATGTTAAAACTAAAGTTCATATACCGTATGTTCGTTTCCTAATGTCGAAAAATGAGAGTGTATCTAATGATTCTAATAGGACTGATTGGATTTCAACGAGACAAGTAAGAATAGTATATTCAGTTTGTATTGTTCAGGGTGGTTTGGAATCGCTTCTTCCAGATCCATAGACTCACTTTTAAAGATAGGTACAGTGAAATACGTTCTTTGACCAAAAGTCTAGTATCCTGAATAAATAATTATTTTCACATTTGAATATCAATTGAAATCGCGTTGTTTACCGAATCTATAATTTTAATAAAAGGATATTTCACGTGCGGGAGCATACCAGAATAACCAAGGTACCACAACACCATTGCCACATGAGCACATATTCCGAGTGTTCTTGGACCTGATTAACAGGTACAGGTACAGTAGATTTACAGGTACAGATTACAGATTTACAGGTACAGTTACAGTCACCTCAAGATGAAATTAATATATTTTTATCTACGAGGTATGCCTGTAAAAATGAACATACGGTATAAAAACGTCAGTTTCAATATGATATGTACATTTTATAGACTATTCGACTTACTTACTCTCCAGTACCTCACAACTAAAAAGTTTTCAAGTAATAAAGAAAAAAAATTCTGTGATTTTAACTTTTCGACCACTTTTGTTTTCTAAACTATACATGTAAGGAAGCTGTATTTTGTTTCACTGTTTTAAATATCGTTTGTTATCAATGAGGCTAAAAATAGAGTTTTTTGGCATAGAACTGTCGAAGTTGAAGCCGCATACACAAACTCATCGAGTAAACAGCCTGTATATACCGGGCTCATTTTCAAAGTATTTGGATGGCTTCCTGTAAAGAACGGTTTTTCCGTGAAGTTATCATATTCTAGTAAAAATTTGTTTGTTAACATTATTTTCTGAAATTATGAATATGATTTTTTTGGACATATATATATATTTGGACCACTCTATATCCTAAACCAGTCGTGGGAACAGAATTAAAAATTGATATGTTGTGTAGGTAGCCAGTATCTAAAATATATCCAAAAATTATCGAATTTAGCGGTCGTTATTTTTTCTAACTAAATGTGCGGGGTCCTTTGCAAAGTACTCACCATTGAAAGTTAAATTGCTCTAATGTGATCAGTAGAAAGGAGCAATTTATCTGTGAAACGCTTGCCATAATCTTCTAATTTTCTTACCTGACAAATCTTTGTTTGCCTTATTCGGAATTTGTTGTAGGTCGCTATCTTCTCTTCTTACAATTCTTTACGTTTAGGGGTGTAGCAAGCAAGAATTATCTTTTCGTAGTCACACAGCTATATATAGTTATTTAAAATATTATGCATTATTTCTATTTTTTCACACTTCACACTATCTCAGGCGATTTCAATCTCGTTTTATTATTTCACGAGTTATCACGTTCACCTGGAATTCGGAGAGTGGCTTATCTTTAGAACTTGCGAGACATTTTTTCAATTCAAAATTCCACATTTTTATGATTTAATGTTTAAGGAGTATTTCAATGTGCGTCCATTTTCACTCTTATTTTCGAAGACATTCAACCTTTGCGTTTTGTTCTAATCAGTATAATTGTGAAAGAGCAGTGTTCTAAGTCGTGACCGACTTTACAGTCATGAACTTAAATTAATCACAATTATTATTAAGTTGATAATTGTAAGTTATTGGCTGAATTTCTCTGTTATAATGACAGGATTAAAAAACTTAATTATAGCCCTCTTCTTCACGGAGTATCAGCATGAGTCTGACACTAGAGAACATTTGAAATTATTATATACCCCTTCTCCGATTTGTCGCATTTGAACGTTAAAGGCACAACTACATTCTTTCAAAATTTTAGCAATAAGGAATCAGAGAAACGTCTTTACAATGGTTTGACTCATACATATATTGTAAATAAAATTTCAGTTTTAGATTTTCACTATATTTTGTTAAACAAAACAAATTTTTCGCTAATCTTAGTGGCATCTATAGATGTGTACTCCAAACTAACTTTAAAAATTGAATATTTTCACAATATTGAAATGGAAAATTACAAATATCAGTGGAGGAACTCAAACTTAATTAATTTCCAGATAGACAAGACCAAAGATTAAATACTTCACTAGAAAAAATTAAATAAATTATTGGAATTTCTACTACTGTTGATTTCGAGGTCTTCTAATAAACTAAGTTTATCACCTTTTTTCTTTGTATGTGATAT
>JARQZK010000370.1:5000-20924 GCA_030704885.1 Cynegetis impunctata | reverse complement strand
CAAACTTTCTTTATGTGCTAGCTTCACTATGATCGAAATTTGCTCAATAGAAATTTATTTCTCTGAGATTTAGCAGAGGTGTATTTAACTAGAGATATTTTATCATTTTCGTTGTCATTTCCGGGAGTAGTTGGTTTCTTTCGTTTTCTGGACGATGTAGCTGATATTTTATTTTAAGGTAGGTATCTGAGGCTGATTATTTATCAAGGTACGTCTATTTGGAACCTCCACTAATTCAGACATATCATTCGAACTTTGCGAGACGGGTAATGTTGGGTATGATTTTAAGTCTGGTCTTATTGATGGATTAATATTTTCAGTTTTAAAGAATTGTGCTTTAAAAAAAGAGATGTTATCTAATGCCAATTTTTCATGGATTATTTTTTGTCTACCAAACTCCAGTCAATTTCTGTCTGTAGACTGATGGTCTTTATTAGTTTTACAGTATATGGATATCAAGATTTACGACTCACAATCGCCCTCTTCGTGTACAGATCCACAATTACGCCATCGTTTTTTACCTATACATACAATTTTTGTGTACCCATATCGTAAACAATTACAACAGTGTATCACCGGTGATACATACAGGTTAATTTCCTTTTTGGTATAACATACAAAAATATTTTTTGGTAAGGTTTTCCCTTCAAAGTTAATCAAGCATGAACGCATGAATCCGAAGAAACATATTTAACCATTCCTCCAATTATTTGTTTACTATTCAGTTTTCTAGCGTTAATTATTTTTATTGGAGTGTCACTGTTGATGATATTTTCATCCGTTATATCAGTTCCAATATCACTCATTACTCCCCTGCATGTGACAAGTCTAGACGGTACATATATGTAAGGTAATTATTTTTAGTTTGATTGACTGGTTCCCGGGAGGAAAAAGCTTCATTCATCAGTAACGTAGAAATTTCTATGTCTAAAATTAATAACATTAATTTTAAAATATAGGAAAAATGGATATCAACACGCTCGAACAAGAGAAAATAGATCTTCTTCACGAAATCGCCACTCTAGAAGACTTAGAGAGACGAAGATCAAATCACACATGGTCAAGAGAAGAAATGAACAGAATCGCTCCTTATTATAAAGGTGCCGTGAAGAAATTTTCTTTACGTATGTACATTGAAACCTTGAAGACCAAGGATCTTAGAAGGATTCAAAGTGATATCAAATTAGCAGAAAACAGGAACACTCGACCACGGAGACAATCAGAACCAACGTTCACGCTACATACAGCAGCAATCCATCTATTTCACGCTAGCTGTCCAAACTATACACTCTACATGAGTGTGGATCAGCCGTTTGACCAGAAGTCATTAGAAAGGGATGTGACAATATGGATTTCACACGTGGCGACGATATGGGAGAATATAACTGGCACTCAGCATGATGGAAACTGCCCATGTTGCTTAACTTTTGAAGCTTTTGCAACGAATTGGGAAGATAAGTTTGAAAGAATCATGACCAAACAATTGTTCAAAGGGAAACGTGTAGATGCTCAAGAGTTGATACTATGGGCAGAAATGATATCAACGGACAGCGTTAAAGCAGCACTCGAGTCAATCTCAAAGATGGCAGCGGCAGTGTTACAAAATCAGGAACATCCACGGATATCTGATGTAACAACTGACTCAAGCGATGTGTCGGACGCTACAGATGAAGAGTTCTCTAAAACATCAGTAGAGAAGATTTTCTCCATCGAGTCAGACTCAAAAGAAGAGGCAGCCAGCAGCAGTTCAACAACAAAAGTCAAAAGGTTAAGACAAAGGAACCGAATGCTGAGACCACTAGATACGGTACATGCGATACCCAGCTATGGCAGGGACGAGATCATCTTAATGCATACGGATATAATGAGAGCTTTCCACATTAGTGTGAAGACTAATTGTCCAGCCGAAAATATATTTCTAGCTAACTACGCTAAAGTGTTTCTTAAGAACTTAGTGCGCGCAGCGGAATCCATGTCGACTTTAAGTCTTATGTCAGCTAGCAAGAGAAAGAGACTCTGCATCACGAACGCAAAAACGCCGGCGAAGTTAAAAGCATCACTTCGATACCACCTTCATCAAAAAAATTATTATCTACAAAAATTATTAGCTTGATTGACACTATTAAAATCTATATCTACTTTATTTGAACCTTTTATTGACAACTGTTTAATTCCTACAATATTATTTGATGCTAACTGTTCATCTATTTTCATCGGGCGAATATTGCCTTGTTTCGATTCAATAATAATGGAATATGTTAACCGATCGCTTTCTTTATGCCTTAGATCCTCAGAAAATAGAGTAATAATGAGAATATTGAATAGTATAATTTATGTAAATATGTCTTATTTTTTGTAGTAGCCTTAGTGCTAATTAACCTCTTCCTTACTTACTTAACTCCCGCATATTTATTGAAGATTTTCTGAGAATTTTCTTCAACACTCGGTGATTCGCATAAAGACATTAAACCCAATCAGATGTTCGAAAGGTTTACGAAACGATTCATGGCTGCTCTTTTTCTATTCAGTATGCTTATTACTATCCATCAAACGACTGCGAGGAAATCAAGTTCAACTGCTGTCCAGTGTTATTCCTTGCGACTTTGTGAATAGTGATAGCATACGCAACGGTTAGTAGAAACTGTTTACGACTAAATGACTCCAGACCTTCTGAACAAGACTTGAACTTGAGGAAGAACAGGTAATAGGTACGCTACGGTATGTTGCTGGAACATCGTGGTTATCAAACTTGATCATGATGCAAGCCGATGTGTCATTGAGGTGTTCACCTGCATCACTTTGTTGTTGCTATTGCATAGACCTTCAGACGTCCACAAGTTTTGTGTCAGCCTTACGCGGCATCCCTTTGACAGCCATAGCAGAGGTTCTAAACCTTGAGCTCATCATTTGCTGAAGATCGCGATGCTATGATATTATTGTGGGACGCGTGAATGAGCGCGACAGATTAACCTAGATTTGGCAACATCAGATCATTGTAATTGGCGATTTCATATTTATTTACTTTTAGGTATCGAAAAATCCAAGGATATTGGAAACAAATCGTGTTTTCAACAAGTTTCAATCTTCTTAGGTCACTAAACCAACGGCCTGGCGGCCTAACATTTACCGAAATGTCAGTTGTTGATCCCCATCTGTCACATTACTGTCTGCAACAGAAATTCTCTCGTGAATTGGGTATACATCAGTTTGCCAAGGAGAGCTGACGCACTGTCTTATCTTGATCTTCCGAGAATGGAAGTGTCACCGACAGGTGGTAGTCGGTAGAAATCACCGAAGATATAGAAGAATAAGTACATCACCAAACGGTTGCTCACTGCTTTCAAATGCAGTTGCTTCTTGTTGCGGAAAAGGTTGACATTGGACCAGTGGCGGATTTAGACCCTTTCCGCTAGTAGGCTATTTAAATTTTGCCGCCCCTACCGACCTCTTCGATTCGATACCCTAGTTAATTACAAATTTTTTGACTGAAATTGTAACTATGATTTGTGCACTATCGTCCTTATTACACCACCTCTATCCTGTATTTAGTATGATCGTAAACTACAAGTACAACCCACCGATTTAGGTAAGATTGCACAAGAAATATTTCTTGAGATAATAAAAGCTCAATCCTGTACTAGTACTACTAATAAGGCGAGGTAAAGGTATACGGTAATACAATAAGGCGAGGTAAAGGTATACGGTAATACTCATAGAGATATTACAGATAGAGGCGACAAGCCAGCCTGAAACTTGTTAGCTCGAGTGAGGGAGAGAGAGAATCTGAAGGTTAGGTTAGACTCTGACAGTTACGTCTGTCTATGTTTACGTCTGATACGTTTGACAAGGACAGAAAAACACTGCGATCGTCTCTCTCTTTCGCTCCCACTGAGTTTCGAGACTGACGTTGCCACTTACAGAGCGGCCTATGGCTTGTCGCCTCTATCTGTAATATCTCTATGGTAATACTACTTACACAATAATGACAAATTGGACAAATTTCGATGTTTGTAATGGGTAGGTATCTCGGTAACTATGAGAGATATAAAAAAATGAAGGGCGCATTCTCTTTTTTCGAGACAAATTCACTGGCGAAAACCAAAATTTGAAATCGTCTTTTGTTTTCGAGTTATAAACAAAAGTTCGACTTTTTGACAAGTGTGAATATAATGGTTGTTTGTGAAGTTACGAGAAACTTTTACATCCTGAGGCACTTTTTTCTGTATACTGCAGTGGCGTCGAGAAAAATTGAAAAAAAAGTGAAATTGCGAGTTGTGGCCTTAAGTTGTATTTTTTAAATGGGAATCATAGTTTACTGTGATTTGGTTGGAACGGATTTTTGATCTCTTTCTAACGATATATCATATTTCAGGTCGCTTCTGATGTGTAAGTATTTAAAAGGAAAAGTAATATTTTACTACAACATTTTTTTGAAAATTTAATTTTTGCGATTTCTCTAAATCGGCTGCGACAGCAATTCTCAGGAACTCTAAGTTTGTTGTTACTCTTTCGAACTCCGCAAGGTACATTGAGATCGGTTGACCTGTTCAAAAGTTATAAGAGGTTTACATACACACACGTACAACCAGGGGCGGATGGGCTCCCAAATTTCTACCGGGAAATTTTTGATAAAGTGGCCCACAGCCACCGGCCCACTACGACCAAAAATTACTTTCATCCAAACCAGCCTCCAACACAATGTCCCCTTCTCCATAAAGCAAAAAAAAACAATAACTAATCAGTTACAAGGGCGTCGATAAGGGGAGGTAAAAAAAGTTTTTTGCCTATACTTGACGAAAGAAAACAAAAGTGTATTATCACCAATTTTATTAATTAATTAAAATTGATATTAATTAATTATGTTTATTTTCATTAAATATTACCTAAGTTTTGTTACCTTATAATTCTTTTCCCCAATATGCCAAGGGGCAAAGGCATACAAACAATAAAAGTGTTTTGAAAATTTATCTTGTTAATTTGTCTTCAAACTATTTTCAGGAAAATTAGTTGTAAATTCACCAAAGTGTTTTGGATCTAAAATAGCAACGTCTTTGCACAATTCAAAATTTTTTGAAAATCTTCTTTTCATCGACGGAATTACTGTGTCCATTATTATATTAAAAGTGTCTGTTTCAAACTTTCGGAGTTCATCATTTGAAACTTCGGCAAAACACTTTTCTCCGTCCATTTTTTTTACTTTACGTATTCTTTTTTTTTAGAAGTTCGGATTCAATGTCAACTGCTATATCCAAATCTTCTAATTTATTGTTTGTCCATTCAATGAATTCATCGGTACCTTTTTTGACATCCAGGAATCCTCTTTGCATTGCTTCTAACTGTTTTGTTGCCGAATCTGCCATTAATGTACATTTAAGCAAGTCAAGACCTTGGGTTTGCATATTTATCTTGATAAAGGACCGGTAATATTAAAAACTTTGAGAAAAATATGAGATAATAATGAAAATTCATATTTAGTTATTACACTTTTCAAATTTTGTGCCGTAGCTCTAACATCTGATTTAATTTTGAGAATTTTGGGATGGATGTGCAGCCCGTCACGTATTATACGCATAGTGGCATTGTGCGCACTGCAAACTGCGGCCATACAAAGCGCCGCCACATGCAGCAGGCCGTTTAATTATTTTTGTTTACTCCAATAATTTTTTCGGTAAAAAAATATGTGTACCTATATGCAATATTATTAAGTTGACCAACAAGCCTTCAAGCGGCCCCAGAACCCGCGGCCCACCGGGAAATTTCCCGGTATCCCGCCTGTCCCATCCGCCCCTGCTTACAACATACAGCCATACGGATATTATCGTGAAAATAGTCATGATGGATTCCTAGTACCTTAAATCGTCGAGATCTGAAGAAAATTCGATTTTCGGAAATTGAGTAGAAAACAATTCTCGAAAATATTTAGTTTTTTTAGCGGGAAGTTGAAAATTTTTGTCCCAAATTTGCCGCCCCTTAAATCTGCCGTCCTAGGCTCCAGCCTACTCAGCCTGCTGGTAAATCCGCCACTGCATTGGACTGATCGGGTTGTTGTCATACGTTGTGTTTCGACGGTTGTTCGGCCTATTTGCGAACCACCTCTGCGTGTATTTCAGTAGAGTTGCATTTTGCAACTAGTCGAGTAGATTAATAATACTTTGTTTTGATTTATAGTTTCTAGATTTATTAGTAGGCCCATTTGCCAGTAATTTATATTTACTCTTTGAGGTTTAGCAAATGAAATAAATTTAAAAAAAATACATATTTAGGAAGCGCTTTGACTTCAAACGTTAGTAGTACTGATTTCGAAGGGACATAAGTAACCACAAAGTTCTCAACTCTCCTTCTGTTCAATCTACGAGCGCTGACTGTTAAGTTTGTACATACATCACTACTGCAATTTTATGACTGATTTGAGGGGTTAATATCATATTAAGTTCTATTTTATGAAATGCAACGATTTTCAAGTCTGGAACATTGTTTATAACATCGTTTTTGTGCAAAAAAAGCGTATTTTTTCAATTTTTTTAAATTTTCCGAAACTATGGGTTATGGAGAAAAGTGCTTCATAGACCAAATAATTGTCATTGAAAAAACTTCCAAACTAGACCTGCTAAATCAAAATCGGTTAATTTGTTTAAAAGTTATAGCAAATTTAAGGCTAAAACAGCGTTTTTTTTAAAAATTATTATAAACAAATAATTAAACATTTTATTGTTTCATTAGGGCCGTAAAAGTGTGAGTTTTCATGTACTTAAAAAGTGTGCGCAAGTTAGGCGATGTGCTGTGAATAGTTGTTGCACAATTCTATTTATTTATCCCGTTTCTGTAAAATGGACCCAATTTCAACCGATTATTATGGAAAAAGTTATCAACTTACAGACCTCTAAGAGGTCTCATTTTAAAGGTAATAGAGTCTACTTGTAATCGCCAATCTTAGAAAGTTGATTTTTTGCCGGAAATTATTTAAAAATAAGCAATAAACAAATGCTACATTTTGAACCGTGTTTTGCTTATAAATAAATACAATAATTTGCAAAGTATAAGGAATATATGTTCATCAGTAGTACCATAGGAAAGCTGTTGAAAAAACACACATTAAAAAAAAGCTTCTACGACCTCTAGGAACCAAGATAGCTTTTTTTTTAAACAAATCATTACTCCGTTGTTAATTAACATTTTGAGCTGAAATTTTCATATTTGGTAGGCGACATTTCCAACTTTATGATCCGAAATTTTGCATAAACTTTTGTTGTTAATTATTTAGTCCCGAGAGCAATATATCAAGGTAACATTCTCTGCGCTTCACGAGCAGGGCCGGCCTAAGGGGTGTGCGAAGTATGCAGCCGCACACTCAAGCCTTTTGAAGGGGCATGAAATTGACCAATTTTTGTAAAAAAAAATGATAAATTTATATATATATATATATATATATATATATATATATATATATATATATATATATATATATATATATATATATATATATATATATATATATATATATATATATATATATATATATATATATATATATATATATATATATATATATATATATATGTATATGTTCGTATGTATGTGCTTATGTATTTTAGCATTGTTTACACGATAACGGGCGCAATTTTGAAGCAATCGCAATCTTGTTCACACGATAAAGAGCGCAATTTTATAGAAATAGAGTACGTATAGTTTCGTATACCTTGGATATGATTGGTTTTGATACGAATTGGTTGGGGGGTTGATCCCCCGAGGAGGAAATGAATATTGTTTACACATTAGATTTTTTTTTTGAATTTGTAAATATATTTTTTGAACTGGATACTTTATGAAAACCTGCTCTTCTAATGCAGCTCGCTGCGATAGAGTTTTTTTTTTCGTTTCTATGAAGCGTAAATACCATATATGAAAGCATTCATCCATCGCTCATTTGTGAAATTAGTGGTAATTTCATATTACATTTCCACTATTAAAGATATGAGATACATAGTAATATGAAAGTATTGAAGAAGCTCGTCTCCATTTTTTGGATAATTAATTTTATTTTACTTTATTCGATTTTTTTATGTGTCGATGAAATAATTAGTTTTTCTTCACATTATTTTCCTTATCTTTATATTTCATTAACATTCAATATGGTTTTTGTTTAAGTTTTGGAATTTTCTCCATCATGTTTTACAATTATTCCAATACACAGTCCTCTTTGTTTTTTGTACTTCCTTTGTTTTTATAATTCAATTTCTAAGTCTCTGAAAATTATGGTACCTACCTAAACTTCTTCCGAATTTCTTCTCACATTCCCATTCACAAAATTTTCGGGTATATTCTCTTATTTTCACTAGTGTAGCTACATTAGTTATTGTTTGATTACTAGCAGCTTTTCACTTTGCAATCCTGCTTATTATAGGTGCAATTAGCAAAGTTCGACCTGGGACCAAGATCGTTTCATGACTTTATATGATGCTTGGCACTTAAAATTCTATTTCATATATATATATATATATATATATATATATATATATATATATATATATATATATATATATATACATTAGCTAGGTATTTATTCTTAGAGTAATTGCAGTATAAGCATAAAAATCATTGCTACGTTACCTAGAGTTAAGCTTTCATTAGTTTATTTGACATAATAGTGGTTACATTACAAGGAAGAGTACTGAACATATCAAGTCAATCAATAATGAATCAAATTGTCATACATAAATTTAATGTTCTGCAAGGCGCAAAAATGCATAAAAACTGTGTTTTAGGACCTTGAATTTCAAAAAATTCCATACCCCCCAGACCCCCCAAGGGGCATAAAATTTGAGTCTAGCACACTTGCAATTTTCGCCTTAGGCCGGCCCTGTTCACGAGAGCCGAGTGGTGGGGGTAAGAGAAAGTCGCAGCGCTCGAAATTCTCGCGCGCGGTGCGGAGCTTCAAAATCGAGCGGACCAAAAAAAATCGCATTATCTCGGGTTCTAATTATCGTAGAACCTCCTTTTTTTTTAATCTGGCGTAGCTCGACGAAAAAATAACAATGGCGCAATTTTCATATACCCAAACTGTCTTTAAACTGCGGAAAAAAAGGGTTGCTTGAATAATTCATTGATTTATCGCGGGTTTTTTTGCATTATTAATAATTCTGAAAATTTTCTGTTATGCGCGTCTCTTTACATTTATAAAAGTGGAGGAGCGACGGACTTGTCTATGAACAATTTTTTTTTCTCTGCGTTATTTTACGAAACGCTGTAAAAACGAAATTTCTTCAAAATTAGGAGCAGATGCTCCAGTTTTGCCTTTCACACTTGGCTTTCGATCTTTTACCACGTGTTCTTAGTTTTATATTGTATTTTGTACCTTGTGTGCTTCGATTTGTTATTACTTGTTGTGCGTTTTGTATTGGATTTTGTATAAATATTATTTCAAATTTATTTATCTTATCCAATTGTTTTGTGCTACTACAGTAATTATTTTCCTGACAAAAAGCCGGAGATCTAGGTAAGTAAAAATCGTATGTTTGACTACTATAATTTTTTTCAAAATTTAATAATATCTTCTCATCTTATTTGATTTAAATATGCATGATATGCTGCGTGAGAAATATGGAGCCAATCACCGAGCGTGCATTTTCGTCTAAGAATAATAGAAATAATAAGTTATTTACAGGTGTCATTTAAAATAAATTAAGAACCGGGGATCGTTCCAGTTCTAGTTGGTCAGTTAAAATCCCCACTTCTCTATTATTTTAAATGACACATTTGTAAACAACATAGTAATAAGTTACAATAATATTATTGCGATTTTTCTGTTTTTTGTGTGAAAATACACGAAAAAGCAAGTTTGATGATCGGCTTCAAATTTCTCACGCAGCATCAGAGACCAAATCAAATAAGAAGTACGGTCGTCAAAAGTTTGTTTTTTTTGATTATAATTTTACTTAAGTTTCCTTAAATTTTTTCATTTATTTCTTTGAATTTTTTCAATTTTATTACATTTTTCCCAATTTCGAAAAGGTTTTCTGATTTTAAATAGTTTATGGATTTAGTTTTGTTAATTTTCTGATTTTGTACAGATCATATCTTGCTGACAATGGCAAATCAGCCGTTATGCTTCGTATGCGAGGCAGAAATTCACGAAGAAAAGAATAATTCTCGTAAATTAGGCGAAAAGGCTATATCCACCTTGATTTCTGCTAGTTTGAAACGCAAAGATAATCACCACAAGAAACTCAAAACTGTAAAGGAAGTTATTCTTCATAAAAGTTGCCTAACTGCCTATTGCGAAGAAAAAAAAAATGCAGTTTATCTACGCAAAGCTGTAAAAAGGAGGTCTGACAAGGAAAAAAATGAACAAGTGCATTTTAAATTTAAAAAGAATTATTTTTTTGTGAGCAAGATGCTTCTGAAGAATTCCAAAAGAAAAAGATGAAGTACACAGGTTCCTCTAACGTTTCTTTTGAGGCCTCGGTAGACCAGCGGTAAGGTGAACCGCCTTATACCGTTTGTAAACCGAGGATTGTGGGTTCGAGTCCCACCTTGCTCTTGGGTGTTGTGTATGTCCGGAATTTAGTGGTTATATATGATTAAAAATAATTGTTGGCAAGATAATGGAAGGTAGTGGCTTGGAACAAGCAATTAATGTGCTTTATAACGACGTTACAGTTGCCAAAGCATTAAATGGTCATTCATACTCCAAAGCAGTGCGAGCACATTTATTAATACAGGCCGCATTATCAAAACTAATATTTTCAAAATTACAATTATCAGCAGCAGAATCCGAAGTCATGACCGCAATTTTGGATAAAGTGGATAACTTCGATGGTTCACTTTTAGAAAACGAAGTTTTTAAAAATATTAAAAAAAAATATCTGAATCAATTCGTGCACTTGGACCAACTTCCAAATTATGGATGCAATTCTATGAAATGGTCAATTTATTGAAAGTTTTTATAGATTCTGAACGTGTAGGTAATTTTGCTTTACATATGCAGTGCATTCACAGAATAATTCCGTTTTTTCATGCCAGCGGTCACCACCTATATGCAAAAAGTGCCCATCTGTATTTCCAAGACATGTTCGACTTGAAAAGAAACTTAACCGACATCGAGTACGATTTATTTGTTAATAAAAGTTATTTTACAATTAGACGCACTAGTAAATTTCGATCAGGTACTTGGACGGATATGATCATTGAACACATGTTGATGAGGGCAATGAGGTGTGTAGGAGGTTTAACACATGGACGTGGGATGACAGAAAGTAGCATCAGCAAATGGATATCGTCAACTCTTGCTTCATTGGAAATTAGTAGAAATATGGAAATTTTTAGTCACACATTCTTCCACTCTTCAGAGCAACACGTAGATGCTAGTCATGCACGCATTCTTAGAGATTCCCAAGATTTTAAAAACATTGTAGAATTTTTTGAAAAATATGACCCTTTCCCCGAAAGAAGTGAACTTATTTCAATTTTCTCTGGTACCAAAGCTTCTTCAGAAATTAATGGCCACAATGCTGAAGAAGTAGGCTTGAAGTCTTTACAAACATATGTAGGTGAAAATTTCAATGATGTTAAATTTAAAAGAAAAAATATAGTTACAACTTTCAAGTCAAAAGAGAAAAAAATTACGGATAAAGCCAAAACGTTAGATCCAGTAGCAATTTTTCAACGAGCTACGTTGTCAATCAACAAAAAGGAGCATATGCGCAAATACTTGGCTTATGAATTAGGTTATTTCCCATTATCAATGTTTGATTCTCACGGCATGCGAAAAACGCAAAAATCAAAATATTTTGAAAATTTTGAAGCTACGGAAGGTGTCCAGTTCAACGTATTTGATACTACTGTGATAGATGGAGGTTTTCTCCTTCATAAAGTACGCTGGGAAGCAAATTCTACTATAGAAAGTATAATAAGTAAATATGTTACGTACGTCACAAAATATTATAAAAACAGCCATGTGGTATTTGACGGCATCCAGAAGGATTGGAATGTTTTTGTACAAAATCAGCAGAAAGATTGCGCCGAACAAAGGACTATGTAGCATCAGCCATAATTTTCGATTCAAATACCATCATCAAAAAATAAAAACAGATTAATTGAGTTGCTAAGCGAAGAATTGGAGAAACATGAGTTTGTTTCACTTACGGCAGAAGAAGATGCCGATTGTTTAACTGTACAAACCGCATTAAATTTAAAAAATGACGAACTCAACACGGGAGCCGGATTACATCGCCACACGACAGTACACCAACAAGGTCGGTGTTGCCACGTTTTAATACGAATATAAATGCCGTACTGAAAAGGTGCATAATTATGAATTTCACAAAGACGTTTGATTTGAATATTTGACATAAGTTAGGTTATATTATTGATTCACGATTTCTAAATGCAAATTGCTGTACTGAATAAGATACAACTGGGGAAAAATATTAATATGGAAATAAAAACCCTAATGCATGGAAAATCATAGCCAATGACTAATACAGATAAATGTAACAACGAGGCCTAAAAACTTTCAAGTGCTCCTGATAAAAAAACACGAAGTATTGTTGTCGACATAATAAACCGAATGAATAAATGTAAGTTGAGAAGTAATGTGCAGCACGGAACCAGAATATGTGTTCAAAAACTGTGGGGTACTACAATCTCTTCATGTAATAAGTAATCGAAATATGAAAGAAAACTTAAATTGAATCATATAAAGGAAATCAGAATTGTGCTATTGTTAACTGGAAATCGCCATATAAACTTTACAACTTTTAAGTAATCCTCAGAAGAAGCACCATGTATTGTTGTCCTAATAATAAATAGAATCAATATAAAATATAATGACTAGTAGAAATATGAAGGAAAATATAAATTAAATCTAATAATGGATACTAGAAGCCAATATTGTAAACTGTTAGAAATGATCTGCAAGCCATTTTGTGCAATAATTTTAGCATCTGCGTTGCAATCATGAGAAATTCTGGCCATGTCCCTTAATGTTTGATACTTTGAAAAAAGTTTTACCAATTTATTTCTTCCTTGGCCATGAAAACATGAGGTTGTATCAGATCCAGTCATTGCGTGAAAAAAGCCAACTGGTGTACGTTATTATGGATATTTGAAACTTATACAACTGTATATTGTATCGGCGGATTGGTTTTTGCCAGGTTTTAAAAAGTAGACGCGATCTTCAACTTTGCCTCGTTCGTGTAAGATAGTTAAAAGATCGATGTCTTCACCTGTAATCCACGTGTTTTTGAGTAACTGCGGTATATAAATTATTCAAAGGCTGCATTTGCACACGGGGCGAAATTTGAGGCTTATTTGCAAGTACAGCAGTGGATCAAGCAGGAAAAATCTCCAATTGATTGGGGTTGGGTAAAATCTGGAGATAATCTGGTTCCAGTTTATCCAGATACAGCCCTTATACCCAACGATCTTGTGGATAATATAAAATGCGGCTGCAAAACAAGCTGCGAGTCTAATCGCTGTGAGTGTAAAAAAAGTAATCTAAAATGTACTTTACTGTGCAAATCATGCGGTCCAGGTTGCTGTTTAAATTTTGATGCGGTGATTGAAGCTACTGACGACATGGGCTTGGACGATTCTTCTGAAGTTGCAATGATTCGGATGAAAACAGTTCGTCTAATGAAGACGATTAAAATGACTATGGCATAAATAAGTGACAAGTTTTTGAATATGTATAACGATTGATAGATATTTTGTTGAAATAAATAATAAGTATTTTTTGCCAAACTTTGGTTGTTCTTACATTTAATATTATTCCTTACACAAACTGTATTCTTGTTAATAGTTCAATTAAGCTGTAGTGAAGCTATATTTTACTTAAAGTATACTATATTGTAGTCATGCATAACAGAAAATTTTCAGAATAATTATTAATAATGCAAAAAACCCGCGATAAATCAATGAATTAATTAAGCAACACCTTTTTTCCGCAGTTTAAAGGCATTTTAGGTATATGAAAATTGCGCCATTGTTATTTTTTCGTCGAGCTAACCCAGATTAGAAAAAAAGAAGGTTCTACGATAATTAGAACCCGAGATAATGCGATTTTTTTTGTCCGCTCGATTTTGAAGCTCCGCATCGCGCGCGATTTTATTGGATTTTGATAAATTCGTACACTATATTATGAAATCTTCCAAAGTACATATATTATTTGAATATTATGCTTTATCTAATATAATATAAATCGTCAAGTTATATAAGGTAAATATTCAAATTTGTGTACTTTTGAAAAATGACCATCTGATAGATATATTCACTGTATGAATTTTCAATGGAATCATGTAAACTTTTCAGTTCATAAATAAAAAAATTTACTATTTAAAATTTGTTTTTAGATGCATGAGATTATTGAAATAGAAAATTCAAATATTTGTTTATTGATTTAAACTGTTGTTTGCTCTCTGGACAAAATTCCTTAAGGCGATGTGTACTGTGCACATTACACCGCACACAAGCAACTTCTGATCACAATGCTGTCAGCAGTGACAGTGTATGAATGTATGAAATGGATTTAATGAATAAAGAATTAGATGAAGATGTTGAAGATGATGTGATGCAAATTTTGGGTTCATATATGATACTACAACGACTAAAGCAAAATATATTAAGAAGACGTTACTGAGTGCATTCATTTTCTGTGCATTATTTTTCATATTATGGTCCCTAATCGAGCTAAACTTATATTATATAGAACAGAATATTGTTTTACTAACTGAATTAATTGTTTTTCGGTCATTTTTGTCAAATTTCTGCCAGAATGCAACTTCATTTTAAACAAACCTGTTCCTTTCACGGTATGTCATATACAGAGAGCAAAACTGAAAAATTGAGGCTTTTATCTTTAACTGTTCAATTATGTATATCAGTATGAAAACAAACATTTCACTTGAGGTCTAAACCAAATAAGTTATACATTTATTAAGTTCAACAGTAGGAAAGTAGTTCACAATTTTGTCAGATATGCTCAAATTACTAAAAGTTGAAGATTATCTCACTGAAGGAGGTTCTTTTCACAACTTGAAATATATTAAACCACCCATGCTACTCTCCCGATTCTGTCACAAGTGGTTGAAGTTGGTGCTAGAGAAAATGCTCCTACACCTATTACGCTGACTCCACCACCCCTCTGATTTTCAGAGGGAGGTGGATGTCAATCAGGGTCGTATTTACAATCTATTCTCAATAACAAAAATATTGCAGTCAATGTCACAATGGTCAGAGATAACTCTAATGATGCTATGGTCAATAGATCACTCAGTTCTTCGTTTTCAATGTGTTGCGAATCTACTATACACACTACGTGCTTATTCCAACAAGAAATGACTTTAGCTGCTTGCAAAACAACTAAAACCATAAAAGAACAGGCAGTGGTCCATAGAAATGTAAGGGGGATAGCTAATTTGGCGTTTGGTCCTAAAATTCGAAGTACTGATCCTGGGCTGAATGCAGAAGTTCTGTATCCACCGAAACCTCTAGTTGTATGGATGCTGGCAGCTGTGGAAAGAGAGAAAAAATTTCATGAATGCTTAAAATCAATATGCAAGAGTTTTTTATATATCTATTCAGAGTCTTTCAATTTTATTAACTTCAAGAAAAGTTAAATTCTGAGATTGAAACCGCAACAGAAAGTCTTCTTTCCGATATCTACATCACCGAAAAACTCACTAAACTATTGTATCTGAAAAATCAGATCAATAGATGTAGTCTATATATATATATATATATATATAAATATATATATATATATATATATATATATATATATATATATATATATATATAAAATATATATATATATGTATATATATATATTATATATATATATATATATATATATATATATATATATATATATATATATATATATAGATATATATTAGCTATAAGAGGATATATGTGTTAGAAAACAGA
>JARQZK010000369.1:10000-21032 GCA_030704885.1 Cynegetis impunctata | reverse complement strand
ATATATACTCGTGAAAAACATACGGATCATGTGGGTCTTAGGTCGCCTTAAGAACGTACCGGGACTGGATACTTCTATCAGACCAATATATATATATATATACAGGGTGATTCCGTAGGAGACCGTCAGATTTCAGCTGAAGTTTACATTAGTCAAGGCAGTTTCGAAACAATGTTTGGTTTATGGTTGCAGGTCTTTTTTGTGAGTCTACAGGGTGATTTGTCCAATTGGACCGATTTTTCTTTTATTCATAACTTTGGTATGTCTTGATCAATCTTGATGAAATTTTCAGTGTAGGGTGGGAATTACGATAAGTTCAGATTAAATTTGCAGGATGAAAAAACACCCTGTACATTGCGTTTTCAAAAATTCGCTACCTGCATCAGATTCTATCATAAGTTTACATTACAGGAGCGTTTTCATTTTTTCTGGCACACGTCCACTTTTCCTAGAAATTTTTTTAAAAAATGAATATCGTTATTTTGCTCCAAGGCAGTGAAGATATTCTGAACTAGATAGTGAAGCTGTATCTTCCAATGATACAAAGGTCTTCCTGAGTCCTAAAGTAGTTTTTCCAAATTCGAAATTGATTTTTGATCGCTCATATTCTGATGTATAAAATCATTTAATTCAGAAAATTTCTTTATACGTATGTGAACCAAAAAAATCTACTTCTACTAATACAGAATAGACATTCGAAACATATGAAAGGCAAAATTGAGGATTAACACAAAATTTACACTTCCGGTTTTCTATGAAGAGAATATTCCTAAAGCATAAAGTAATTTCGTTCAAAAATGTACTCACTTATGGTCTCAAAAAAGTAGGTATAATATTGAATCAAGAGTGTATGAAAATAGTATATTATTCAACGAGCACGAAATGATAGCTATTCACCCGAGTGAAAAATTGTAATTTTGTGCGAGTAGAATACTATACTTTGTCCACGACTTTCTCGAAAAAATTGGTAATAATCTGCATTTTCAACAATAAAAACTATTTGTCCACTACTGTACTATAAATCATTATTTATACGTGTGCTTCCTGAAGTACAATTATACCTATTATTCACTAGTGTGTATAATGGTTTATTATACACTGCATGACGTCACACTCAAAACGTATGTCCAAATTTGAGACTATCATTCACATTGTTAGGATAGTATTGTTATTAGATTTTTAGGTTTTATGTAACTAAGATAACTTTTAGGCAAATTATTAAACTAATATTTAATATAATGCCCAACTCATTGAATATTTACTCTAATAAATTATCTATTTCATTTTTATCAGAGTGAAAGAAAGGAATGGAATCGATGTCAAGTAAAATAATTGACGTTTACGTGAGTATGGAATTTTCAGTGAACACAGAAAATGTTATGTCAACGCTTTTGATAACTATTTTTGTCCACGACTGTACTATAAATCACTCATTATACGTGTGCTTCCTGAAGTATAATTATACCTATTATTCACTACTATTGAATAATGGTTTATTATACACTGCATGACGTCACACTCGAAACGTATGTCCAAACTTGAGACTATCATTCACATTGTTAGGATAGAATTGTTATTAGATTTTTAGGTTTTATATAACTAAGATAACTTTTAGGCAAATTATTAAACTAATATTTAATATAAAGCCCAACTTATTGAATATTTACTCTAATAAATTATCTATTTCATTTTTATCAGAGTGAAAGAAAGGAATGGAATCGATGTCAAGTGAAATAGTTGACGTTTACGTGAGAGTATGCAGTTTTCAGTGAACACAGAAAATGTTATGTCAACGCTTTTGATAACTATTTTTATTGTTGAAAATGCAGATTATTACTAATTTTTCCGAGGAAGTCGTGGACAAAGTATAGTATTCTACTCGCACAAAATTACAATTTTTCACTCGGGTGAATTGCGACACTCGCTTGCAGCTCGTGTCGCAAACTTCACCCTCGTGAAAAATAGCAATCATTTTGTGCTCGTTGAATAATATACTATTATCAAATGGAAAAATTTTAATGAAACTTAAATCTCAATTTAAATCAAGTTCGTTAAGATCCATGGTTACCATCACAGTGAACCACAGAATGAGAATATTAAATAAATAATCTGTCACAAGAAGTGTATTTCAGCATGCCACAATTATTTACTCATGCGGAATATGCAGATATGATTTTTGTTTATAAGTTTTGTAACGGAAATGGAAATAAAGCCAAAAGGGAACACCAAAGACCATTTCCCAATCGACGTCAACCAAATAAAGGTACTTGTGGACAAGTATTTCATTATTCTAAAGAACATGGATCACATTATCCTAGTAAGGCAGAGCACATTGATAGGCCTACTCAAAATGAAATTTCCAATCAAATTGTTGAACAGGTGGAGGAGGAACCGTCTATTAGTACTCGTCAAATTAGTACAGGATTAGGAATTTCGCAGAGCAAAGTGTGCAAGACTTAGAAGAAAGAGAAATTTCACCCATACCACTATCAAAAGGTTCAAGAACTGTTGCCACAAGATCTGCCCGAACGATTACAATTTTGTCGCTGGGTTATTAGTCATCAACGAACTATTTTTCGTATTCTATTTAGCGACGAGGCTATGTTCACTAAGAATGGAATTTTTAATATCCACAATTCCCACGAATGGGCAAGAGACAACCCGCATTTGAAGAAAAGTCATAATACACAACACAGATTTTCTGCCAATATTTGGCTTGGAACAATAGACGGAAATTTAATTGGCCCTCACATTTTTGCGGAAAGATTAAATGGTGAAATTTACCTAAACTTTTTGGAAAATATTTTACCAAATCTATTGGAAAATGTACATATCCGCTCTTTGTACTTTCAGCATGACGGAGCACCACCTCACTTTGCATTGAATGTGAGAAATCACCTGGATGTAAATTATCCGAACAGATGGATTGGTCGTGGAGGCCCTACTGCTTGGCCACAAAGATCGCCTGATTTGAACCCTTTAGATTATTTTGTGTGGGGACATCTAAAAACTAAAGTTTATAAGGTTGAAATTAGAAGTAGAGAACATCTAGTTGAAAGAATTTTCGAGGAATGTAATATCTTGAAGCAAAATCAATCCCTCATTAGAAGGTCAATTGGAAATTTAATAAGAAGGCGCGAATATGTATTCAAAAAAGAGTAAATCATTTCGAACATTCTATGGTAATTTTGTTTCAATCCTTAGTTTTGCCTTTCATAATATGTTTCGAATGTTTATTCTGTATTAGTTGTAGATTTTTTGGTTTAAGTAGGTACGTATGAAGATATTTGCTGGAATAAATGATTGTATACATCAGAATATGAGTGATTAAAAATGAATTTCGAATTTGTAAAAACTATTTTAGGACTCAGAAAGAGCTTTGTATCATTGGACGATACAGCTTCACCATCCAGTTCAGAATATCCTCACTGCATTGGAGCGAAATAACGATATTGTTCATCTTTAAAAAAAAATTCTAGGAAAAGTGGACGTGTGCCAAAAAAAAAATGAAAACGCTCCAGTAATGTAAACTTATGGTAAAATCTGAAGCAGGTAGCAAATTTTTGAAAACGTAATATACAGGGTGTTTTTTCAACCTGCAATTTAATCTGAACTTATCATAACTTCCACCCTGTATTTTTGAAAAAGTGTTGAAATTATTGAAAGTAGACAATCATATTGTTCTACACAGAAAATTTCATCAAGAATGATTAAGCCATACCAAAGTTATGAATAAAAGAAAAATCGGTCGAATCGGACAAATCACCCTGTAGACTCTCAATAAAGGCCCCCATAAACCAAACATTGTTTCGAAACTGCCTTGACTAGTGTGAAATTCACCTAAAATCTGACGGTCTCCTCCGGAATCACCCTGTATATATATATATAAATATATAAAAATATATGAATATATATATATATATATATATATTTATATTATATATATATATATATATATATATATATATATATATATATATATATATATATATATATATATATATATATATATATATATATATATATATATATATATATATATATATATATATATATATATATAAATATATAAAAATATATGAATATATATATATAAAATATATATATATATATATATATATATATATATATATATATATATATATATATATATATATATATATATATTATGTATATATATATATATATATATATAAATATATATCTATATATATATATATATTTATATTCATATATTTATATATATATATATATATATATATATATATATATATATATATATATATATATATATATATGTATATATATATATATATATAAAAATATATATATATATATATATATATATATATATATATATATATATATAAACTTGTCATCTGATACATTTGTATATTTTTATATAAATAACTCAAAAATCATATATATATGATTATATCGCAACGAGTTTCCGAGAAGTGCAGACGTGTTTAGTAAGTTACTCTCCAACAGCAATACATTAATTGTGTTCCAGGCCGAAATTAAACAATTATATTCCTCACAAAGTAAGTCCGTAGACTATTACACTGTGATTGAGTTTATTTTTATTTTTGTAACGGTCTTTGACGAATGGTGGGTGTATTTTTCCATATTATTTTTGATCAATTATTCAGTTTATTTCATATATTTACATTTGAACCTCTCTGGCTGTCACGCGAGATTTTCCAAAACTGGTCGACCTTGACGGGCCCCTTCCCATCTTGCATATATGGTATATCGTGGGTGCACCGCTTCAATTCAGTATTCATCACTTCAGTAATCCCACTGCGGTTGTGGAGGGCACAGGTGGCGGCTTTCTAATCTCGGAACTCTCGCGTATTCCCTTTTATTTCCCTACATATATTCCTATCAACCGTGGCCTTCCATCTGTGATAAGTCTTCTTTAGCGGCCCATTGAAGTGAAGAGTCTAACTGTCATCCCTATTCCTTAACCCTTATTATCCCACATAATGCCGCGTAGCTGTACTACTTGCAGAAAACAGATAGGGACATCTCAACTATCTATTGCTTGTGAAAAATGCCAGAAACATTTTCATGCTGAATGCGTTGGGCTCTTAGTTGGCGGAACTGAATTGTCTGAAGATGCCGACAAATGGGTATGCCATTTTTGTAGTTCTCAGGATAGGAGACTCCGTAGTAATTCTTCCAGTTCTGGATATTCTGCCCTTTCTTCTTCGCATCTAACTCAACATTCTCAGTCTCAGGATAGTAGCACGTCATTTACAACACAACATTTCAACACTCTTCTAGATAATATTCAAAGGGTAGCTGCTAGTGTTGAACGTATCGAAAAACGCCAAGACGACCTCTTCAGCCAATTGGCAAATTGTACCGCAACAATAAATGAACATAGTGTTACACTCTCTAAGCATCAGAGCGCGATAGATGAATGTCAGTCGGAAATTGCAAGTGTACATCAGGCCACTTCAGCACTGGGTGAGAAAAATGCCACCATTTCTTCGAAACTGGATACTGTTTCCTCGACTTCTTCTAGTCCTTCAGACCACGTTGACATGACGGAAATTCTGAATCGTGTGGGGAAATCTCACAACCTCATTTTATGTAGTGTCCCTGGGAATGCTGACGCATCGCTCGACACTACCAGTGTTCATGATATTGTGGAGCTTATTCAGCAGGGTGCTAGTTCCGCTCTCCTCGGTTCAACTCGATTACCATCCAAAAATGGTAGTAAGCCAAGGTGGATTAGAGCTACATTTTCGTCTCCTGATTGCGTTTCGGCTATTTTGAGAAATAAATCTAAACTAAAAGCTCATCCTGTTTTCTGTCACGTAGTAATTTATGACGATAAAACAAAAAAGCAAGTATCTGCCCTTAACTCTCTTCGTGCCGAGTTGAGGCGCCGTCAACAAGAAGGTGAATCCAACCTCCTCCATCGTTATCATCAAAAAACTGAATAATCTCTTGGTTTGGCCGTTGCTTTACACGAATATACAATCACTTTCATCCAAATTTTCTGAACTATTGTCCATTATTCAACTACAGAAACCTTTCATTATATTGATAACAGAGTCCTGGCTCCATCCATCTATTCCAAACGGCGCATTCGACATACCTAATCACACTCTTTACCGAGATGATAGTACCACCACTCCTGGGTACAGGGGGGTATGTATTTACTTGAGCCAAGATGTCACCTCATCGTTCAAGGTGAATGAAAAACATAAGGATTGGGCTGACATCAATGGCATTTTCTTCGAAATTTCAAGACAAAATTTTACACTTTTCATTGGATGCATTTATCGACCTCGTCCTTGCCCTGAAGATACTCAATTGACAGCTTTCCTGTCCGAGAGCTCCGAGAAATATAACAACTTGTTCATAGCTGGAGACTTCAATTGTCCCGATCTTCAATGGCCTGTTATTCAGCAACTCTCACCAAACGCGCCATCGTTCCCATATGCTGAACTTATGACCAACAGCAGTCTCCAACAACTAGTTCTTCAACCTACCAGGTACAGGGAGGGTCAGGTTCCTTCTTTGCTAGACTTATTCATCTCTTCCGATTCCAATATCATCTCTGAAATCGAATATTTGCCTCCTATTGGAAAATCTGACCACGTTGTCTTATCTACCCAAATTCAGCTCAACACTTTAGCCTTTAACTGTGAACGAATGAAAGTTAAGGATAGAATTAACTACGAACAAGTAGGCGAAATCATTTCGGGTTACGACTGGCATGCTGTTCTTTCTTCTCATCTGTCGATGGAGGATGTCTGGGGGGTGTTCACTAATGTAATTAAGGATGCGGAGGCTGCTTGTACTACCCTTTCAGTTGAAAAATTCAATCCTTTGAAACCATGGATAAAACAGTCCACATTGCGTATGATTCGTCGTAAGAAATCTCTGTGGCAACGTTACTTACGCAGCCGTTCACTTGAAGACTATCGCAATCATCGAGTATATTCCAACACCGTCTCATCAACTATTCAACGTGCCAGGAAAAAGTTTGAACATGATTTGGTCTGTTCCAAGAATAAGAAAAAACTGTACAAGTATCTTCGTTCCTCATTGAATAGCAAGGTGGGGATACCCTTCGTTCGTAACTTCTCTGGAGAGCCTTGCGAGACACTTACCCAGGTAGCTGATATGATGGCCGGGACATTTGCGGCCGCTTTTGTATCGGAACCGGACAATCTCATTTGTGATCCCACTTTTCCACGTACTGTCGATGAAATAAGAAGCATCGAGATGAGTGAAGAGCTGGTTCTGGGTTACCTTTCGAAGATAAATAATCCGTGCAGAATCCGTGCAGCGGTGGAGCACACGTATTCCGTTTGGCAGAATTCGCCCGGACTATCAGACTAGGCTGCGTTTGTTTCAGTTGCCTATTTTTTCGGAACGCAGATTGAGAGGTGACTTGATAATCGCATATAGAGCGCTTCACTCTCTCTTCGGTGCAGACATAGCGTACCTCTTTCCACTCAATCAGAATCGGGCATTGAGAGGACACTGCTACAAGCTGGCCAAAGAGAACTTCAGGACAACAGTGAGGAGCAACTTTCTCCCCAACAGAGTCTTCGAAATCTGGAATCGGCTTCCCTCTGAGATTGTGTTATCGCAAACGGAGAATTCCTTCAAGAACTCTCTGGATAGATGGTCTGAACTTCATCGTTAATAAATATAAGTAAAGTAAATTTAGTTTCAATTACAGCTCATTTGATTTGTTACTCAGTTTATATGTTTGTAACACTTCTCGAATTCTTTCTTAGTTTCAATTTTATGTTTATATTTTTGAGTTTATAGGTTAATTTTTTAATAACTTTGTATTTATAATAATAATAATAAAATATATTAATTAATATATATATATATATATATATATATATATATATATATATATATATATATATATATATATATGTGAAACAAAAAACTTTTTTTATCTGACTCGTTAGTTTCTGAAAACTATCCTAAAACCAAATTATTGTGATGGTCAAGATATAATACATACTCTTTAAGATTCATTCAGAATAATTTTAGAAAATATCGTTTTCAGAAATATCATTCGAACAGATATATTCTTATTGTCTGAAGGTTAAATTATTTTCATCGGACTCAACTGAGTTAAGTAAAATTCTATTTTCTACAAGCGTGCGCTTTCAACCCTTTTCCCGCACGCATTTCAATTCGTAAAGAGTCACATTACCAAACAGTGCGGGAGAAACCCCTGCTATTCCATTTCCGCACGCGTTTGCGTGCGGTAATGGAATACCGGGTTTTTCCCGCACGCTTTCATTAGAGAATAAACTGAATAATGATATGTCTCTATGCACCGAACGCCACCGACGACGTTACTATGGAAACGACATGTGAATTAACATAATATGTCATTAGTATGAAATTATTTGAATATATCAAATCGAATTCCATCGGTGTGTTGAAATCTCCATTAAAATGAGCGCTTG
Source organism: Cynegetis impunctata (assembly GCA_030704885.1). NCBI lineage: Eukaryota > Metazoa > Arthropoda > Insecta > Coleoptera > Coccinellidae > Cynegetis > Cynegetis impunctata. The sequence continues at coordinate 12,567 of JARQZK010000369.1, read as the reverse complement.
TAGAAAAAATATTGTTCCTAACTCGTGCAGAAAGAGTCTTTCCGCACTTGTTGGAAAAATAACTATTTTATTTGACTCGGTAGTTTCTGTAAACTCCTAAAACCAAATTTTTGTAATGGTCAAGATATAATACATACTCTTTGGCTCTGAAGGAGGACCTGGCACACCCTTCTATAAATGAAGCTTTCATTTTCGCTGTCGAAAAATAAAACACTATTAAAGACACAATCGAGAACGAGAATATTTCAAACTTACTCATGTTTCAAATAATATGTTTTAACGTCACAGGGGTTCTATTATATCGTATCATGAAATATATTTATTAGAAAAATGGATGAAACTAATTTGGATCAGCAATTTTGATATCGTATCCTGAAATATATTTATGAGAAAAATGCATAGAGTTAACTGGGGTCAGCTGGATAACAATATTCATGATTCTGCATAAAATTAATTAGGTATTTATAATTTCGTTCGGATACTCATTTTTCCATGAACAAAAAAGGAAATTTAGTAATCTTGTACAAAAATTCATAAATTATTCTACCCTTTAACGAAATAGAGAACTCTGTTATGACAATGATCATTGAAGGGTAGAGGAACCCTGTTATTCTTCTATATAACAAATAGGTACAAGAGACTGTTAATTTCTTTCTTATATTTCATATAAGTCAAACGATATCTTCTATGAAGACTTTATCATAATACTTATGAGTTTTTGTATTTTTCTATAAATTGTTACTCACCTTAGTTAGTAGGGTCTCTCAAGTAATCGATATTTCCTTCATATAAATATTTTCATAGAATTTTTTGAAGAAGACTGTCAGAATTTTTGTATAAGAAGAGGCAGTTCTTTTATTTTTTGAAATTTTATATATATATATATATATATATATATATATATATATATATATATATATATATATATATATATATATATATATATATATATATATATATATATATATATATATATATATATATATATATATATATATATATATATATATATATATATATATATATATATATATATGTATTGTAAGGTTTCAACCCCTATAAAAATTCTATAATGGATTTTAAATGAAACTTGCCACAAGATGTTACCAGCTAGCTCTAAGAGGGGTTCTGAACTTCCGAAATCAAGCTACGAAACTAATAGTGAACCATAAGATGGACTTAGGGCGCCATGATAACTTTTTCAGTAATCATAAACTCTCAATAAAACTCTAATGTAACAGAAGAATATATTGCCTCTAATTTACAAACAATATCGAAGTGCACTAATCTACACGACAGCTGTCGGTGGTAGCTTCTTCAATTTTGTCCAATTTTGGATTGCTCGGTATCTTACTACGAAATAGGTTTCAGCTCCCCTTCCTCGGGGTTGTTATCTTAAGTTGAAATGTTTCAGCTCTCCCCTGGCTCGTTATCTTAATTTGAAATGTTTCAGCTCTCAAGGTAAAGGGGTCCGTAATCTATTGACCCCTTGACTGGTTTCACTAACACCAAATCGAGAAAGAATGGGACGGTAATCGGAAGTGAAAATGACCACTCTAAGCCCGGTCGTGCGCATCGGTCAACGTAATTCGGTACGTCAATTATTTTACGAGCAATAGCAAGCGAGTTATATCTTATTGAATATGCGTATTTGTTCGTTTAAAACCGAGTTCCAACAATTTAACGTTAAATAACGGAAAAACCGTATGTTTTTCAAGGAATACCTACGAAACTTGTTTCAAAGTACTCGGAAAACCCTTTCAAATGAGCTGTAGAAGAAGTCGTTTGCTAGAAAATTAACGGAGATATAATAAAAACAATTCACTGATCTCACTTTTTTGGAGAAAAAATCAGCGATTAAATCAGTGTATTAGCCACAAAAATTAGAATTAGCAGTTACAAATGTATTCATAACTTCATCTCGGTACTAGCAACAAGTTCTGTGAGGTTGGTCGGTTTAGAATATCTAGATAAAAAAAAAATTGCATTCAAATTTGACTTTATTTTTGAAATTTTTCAAAGAAATTTTTTTTTCAAAAATAACTCGAATCTACAGAAAAAAATGAAATAATGAAAGAATACGAATATTAAGTTTTTTTTTTCGCTGAAAATTTTGTTTTTTTTTTATATTTTTCTACTATGAAAATTCATTGAGATATTACAGTTTTAAGGATGCATGTGAACGTAAGAACCACCTTAGCCAAGCCTTAAAGCTGACTTAAAGGGTGGTTTTAAGTGTTGAAAATTCAAAATGTTTTTCAAAATATATTTCACAATAAGTATGAATAATTTTTAAACAAAATTCCAATATACATAACTGATAGTTTAAAATGTTTTTGTATAAAGGGGTAGTTAGTATATTTTTGCATAGTTGATATTTTGCAAAAATTGAAAAATAATTTGAAAACCTGTAAGACATTAATGAATTATTATATATTGATCATAAAACAATTTACAGTTGTTAGACACCCATTTTTTTGAAGATTTTGTCTTAAGGGGTAGTTTTTAAGGGTTGAAAATTTTCTTCAAAATATATTCTAGAACATGTATGAGTATTAATTTCACAT
>JARQZK010000369.1:0-7500 GCA_030704885.1 Cynegetis impunctata | reverse complement strand
ATTATTAAATTTGCTATTAAATTACCTTCCGATTTGTATAAACATTCCCTTACCTAAAGTTAATAATACAAAGATATTTTTACAATTTTGTAATAATTTATATAAAATACACCTGAAGAAATCGAATAGCGAGTTATTTTGACGTATCCATGGATACCAATTACAAAAATTGTTTAAAATTTCAATTGTGTCACCTTTTTCTGTTCATTAGTTTGTAGCACTAATGCTTGATATCCGAAAAGACATTGAAAAAATAGTAATTCTAAGACGTTGATATTCAATAATTATTGTTGTTTATAACCAACATATGTTTGTAGTAGTTTGATGTCAATTTGCAATGTCAAGTTTGACATTATCATTTTGGTCAATAGGAGTATATTCACATTGTATCCAAGCGTTACTCTAAATATTACATTTCAAACATTATACAGAAAGAATCAATGCTTATCAATAACAAAATCACAAAACGTAGTTGAATCAGAGATAAGAATAGAATATTTTTGATGATAAATTTCTACTATCTAGCAGAATATTTCGATCCGCATCTCCAATACAGTAAACCATATAATTTATTATTCTTTGTCGCGTAAATGTCCATTTTTATTAACTGAACAAATACTAGAAAAATGTGGACAACAATTAGATTTTGAATAATTTTTGTTATTGGTATCCATGGATACGTCAAAATAACTCCCCAGACAATTTCTCAGGTGTATTGATATATAAATTATTACAAAATTGTGAAATATCTTTGTTATTATCACATAACCTTTATGCACTGGAGCGTTTTTCCTCTTACCCAAAGAAATTTTAACCGGCCCAAAATAGTCCACCCCCGTGTTAGTAAAAGGTTTTTCTTGTACCCAAGCTGATGGTAAACCAGCCATCAAGGGCTATATAATTTAAGGCTCCATTCGGAAACAACGATTACACTTATGAATACGTGTTCTGATTACATTTCTTCCGCCACATATCGAATACTTCTGACGTGAAATTGCTTCCAACAAATAAGCACCAGTATGTAAATATATTTTGAGATAAAAGTCCACCATTCTTTCTGTGAAACAGTCTTTAGCCGGTAATATTAACGAATGTTTCTTAGAAGACCCCAAATTAGATTTTCCTATTCGGCCTCCGACTCTGAGCAACCCATCCTGTACAAAAGGATCGAGCCTTTTCAAATTCGAAGTACATTTTTCATTTTCATTCAAAAACCCCAGTTCTGATTTGAAATGTCTGTTCTGCACTGATTTGACCAATCGTATTTCCGCTTCTCGCAGTTCACTAGCTAAAATGAAACCCTTTGTTCACGCGAATAGTTTACGAAATCTAAGTACATAAACTGTAATCCGTAAAAACTTTGAAAAAGAAGAAACCCGCTCAATTAATCTCGAAAAAGAATCGGAGATGTCCATATTTTCGGCAATTAAAGCTTCTAATTCTTCATTTTGTCCAGAAATATCGACACCGTTTTCTGAAAAATTGGGCCACTCATTCTCTGGACGATCCATGAGGGTCCTTTGAGCCATAAAGAAAGGCCAACCAATTGAGAAGGAGTGAGACCCCGCGACAAAGGCTCGGCAGGATTCTGATTACCGTCAATATGATTCCACACTGCATTTTTCACATTCTCTTTTATTTCAGCGATACGATTTGCCACAAAAATATCTTTCAAATAAGGTGTTCTCAACCAACTAATTACAGTAGAGGAATCCGAAAATAATAGAATCTTTGAAATCAAAAGTCTATCTTGATACGTTTCTACAACTATTTTCACCAAATTAGATAATAAATGACTTTCGAGCAGTTCGATTCGAGGAATAGTCATAGCCCTTAACGGACTCACTTTAGATTTTGCACAAGCCAGTTTAACGTTAATAGCATTTTTTCCGAAAGATGACACCGTTCGACAATATACTACTCCACCATAGCCGACTGTACTTGCATCCGCAAATGCCAAAATGATGATTGGCTGTTTCTCGTTAGCTCCTAGATGTCGAGGAACTTCAAATTTCATGAGTTCACCCCATTGTAAACGAACATTTTGCCATTTTTTAATGATATTTTCAGGGGGTTTGTCATCCCATCCGAGTTTTAGGAGCCAAGGCTCCTTAATTAGAGCTTTGACCCTTTCGTAGGCTATGGGAAGTATTTTTCCCACCACCGAAAATCTTGTCAGCCGGTAATCCAATAATATATTTTTTATTGGTATAGGTGCTGCCATCTTCTGAAACATATATAATATAGTTTTGCACCACAAATATTCACCTACGCAAGATGTGCAAGTCATTTGTGTTCTCATTCTATGGGCAACCACAGTTTGTGGTCTCATTATTGTGCATCTTTTGTATTTTTTCGGATAATCTAGAAACATCCTCCCAATCAGGTAAGAGCTAATACTTTTTTTGGCGAAATCGGTTATATATTCTTTATTCATTAGATTGGGATATCAACATTTGTAAGTGGGAAACTTACTTCCCGCCGCCTAAAGAGATACAACAAAATTCTTCAGGTGGGAAATATTCTTCCCACTAACCACTAAGAAACAGAGTATATAAATGTATTACCTAAGCATGTCATGTGGGATTTGAATAATCCTAAGCATTAAGAAATGGCCGTTGCCTATTTTTACAACCTGACAATGAGCAAGACTCTGAGGAAGAACCGGATTACGGCGCAAATGAAGAAATAGATCATACTTCCCACAATGAAAAACTCTGAGATGGATAATAATAAACAGAAAAATCATTTAGGTCTGTGAAGAATACATGTTTCTCATCATATTTCCCAAAAATATCCTAAATATGAAGATTATTTCTTTTGCGCCTACGAAAGATATAATATGAATGGAGCTAATAATCCCACTGGATGGAAACACTGAGCTACCGCTGACAAAATCGCACGTTTAGTGCAATTAGGCTCAGGAATTTTTACCTAGAAACTGAAAGTATCCTTCTCAGGATCCCACTTAATACCCAAAATTTTTGTGTGTCCGTTTTGAAAATGAACGTATTTGATTCCCTTTTCTCCACAAGAATTATTTTCCCAGTACAGAAGCCGAATTTGACGACCACTGGACTAATCAAATCCGCCTGACTTGAACATAACTGACCGATTCCTGATATAACTGAACTGCGCGCCCACTTTCCGAATCTATACTACAACAATAATCATCCATATACAAATCAGGCGAGAAACAAAATTTGCCGCATTGGAAATTTATCACGCTTCTTCCCTTTAACTAATTGTTCTACCGTCCGCAAGCTAAATATGGTGAAGATTTCAATCCAAACTCTACACCCGCATTTCATAGCATCTGGATTTCATGTTCAGGATGGAACCGCCATAACAATCTTTTGGTACCACGCAATGTTCCGGAACAACTTTCATTTGTAAATACATTTTCTTCAAATCTGATGTACATAGGGCAATCCGAAATAACGCGAGAATTCAGAAGTAAGAGAAATATATCTGTTTGTAATTTGGGGCCGCTGTATAAAAGATCATATAGTGAAAACGTGATTATCACATGGTCGCTTGCGTTCTAGTACAAATTCTAACCGTGTACTTGTGCTACTCAATTTGATTAGCCGGATGGTGCCGCCATATAATATGCTCAAAGTCGTTATTATCTCCATCCCCCCACTAGGGCCATGTGGTCACTATTTAAAGAGTTTGCGTGACTTATTATAATTCACGCGTAATTTAATCTTAGCTAATCCTTTTTTCTAAAGAAATTAGCCGACATTGAGCTATGATGTCTCGCGAATCACCCAAACTTTCCGGGGAAATTTTGAAAGGTAAAGCTACTGTGAAACGCCTGTTTTCATTTCAGGCGGTCGAATTGTAAATTTTATTGCATTCTTCTTCTCGGAGTTAATAAAGGTTTATTTGGCACCGGTTCTACTTCCAGCATTTAGTTAACAGTGTTTCCAAATGTGTTTGATTTCCTGTAACGAAAAATAAACCGAAGGATTTTCAAACTCTGGACCACAGTGGTATTTTCCCCATAAGAACAATAACCAAATTCTGTTTCTACGCGAAGGCTACTAGAGAACCGGCGTTTTCCCTTTTATCCGATGTTTGCACGCAAAATATACATCCAAAAAGTTTAACTCCCATTATGCCATGTATTTCTGCCGGTCTGTCAAAATTATTATCCGCCAGACAAATCCCTGTCTAAACCTGGCATCACACTGATGTCGACACGTACCTTGGTAATTTATCCGTGATTTTTTCTACTAAAAATGCGTTAATTGTATATTTCTTGCTTGAATCATACCGTGATGCAATTGCCAAGGTTGTCATTCCCCGCACAGATTGTTTATTTCCACCTAAACCATTCACTGATGAAAAATATTTTGAAATATTCAATCCTAATTTTTTACAAAAATTTTCTGTTAGTAAATTCGCCTGACTTCCCGTATATAAGATAAATCTAGCCGTGCTTTCAGGAATGCAACTATTCACAACTGACACTACTACGGTAGATAATAGACTGGTATAATATGCACCTTTATTTCCGGTCAATGTAGAACACATATGCGTTTCCCCACATTCTTGAGCATTAACTGGGTAATTTGATCTTCCCGCCTCATCCCCTTCTGTATTAATTCCCCGTGGTGGTTTTTGATCTTGTCGTGTTTTTTCGAAATGTAACAGAACATGATGCTTCTTAGAACACATCACACAAGATCTTTCTGAAGGACAGTTTCGTACCCCGTGAGCTGAAGATAAACACAAAAAACACCAATTGTTATCCCTTACTGTCGCATATCGCTTTGTAGGGGTGAGCTATTTAAATTTGTCACAACAGCCCACACGATGTGTTGCTTTCTTACAATATAAACAAGTATTATATCTTGTGTTTTTGTTCTCACTCACAAAGAAACTTTTAACCACCGATTTTCCGCCCACACTCATAGGAGTTTTATTCAAATGAAGAATTTGTGTTTGTCCCGTTATGTATTTTATCAAATTTTGATAGGTAGGAATATCCGCTCCCCTCTGATCAGTCTCAAACCTTCGGACTGTCTCACTATCCAGCATAGATAAAGCTACTCATGTAAAAATAAAGTCTGTCAAATCCGGCAAATTCAGATTTTTCGAAGCTAAGACTGACGTATCGATACGTTCCAAAAATGTATTCAAATTTTTTTCCGATTCGTTACTAAGCGATTTGAATTCCATAATTTGTTGCAAGTACGTACAAGCTAAAATGCCTTTATTTTTATATTTATCACACAAACTCTGATAAATTATGTCATAATTATCCGGAACAATTGCGATCCCCACATACACGCTTTAAGCTGGGCCCTTCAAACAACCGACTAAAAGACTTTGTCAAGATTCGTTAAATTTGGATTTAAATGAACCATGCTTTTACAAACCGCTTGAAATGTTTCCCACTGACGAATTTCACCGTAAAATTCCGGTAAACTAGGATCTGGGATTCTCAACGAACTACGCAAAGATGGCTCGCCACTGCCACCACTAGTACGAGAACTCCCGCTATTCAATGATATATTTATAGGTGATTTATTCTTTTCTGCCGCCATTTGAATGTTACAACAAAGTTCATTTATTGTTTGGTATTTATCTTATATATCTGGAGTGTATTTTATTGATATCAATACTGTACATCATTAATTTCATCCAGTAACGAATAAAGGTTACTTTATATATATTGTTTCCTCATATGTTATCAGTAAATCCTAAATTTACTTTTGGATGCTTCTGTTGACAATACTATACTCAATTCGTATAACTTTTGAATAATAAAAAACATATTTTCCTTTTTTGATACAAGCTTCTTAAACTCCCTTTCTGAAGTAGTCATTTAATTTTTCCAATTCAATTCCACAAATAGTATCCGGATCCGTATGACGGTTCAATTCAATTAGAAACCGCTTTCCTAATTCACTATGAACCAAAATTAAATCTTTCTAATTTAAATCTCCTGAAGACTTCTTCAACAATCCGACAACCTTGCAATATTTACTGCCGCAACCTCTACAAGTCAACAAAAAGTTTTTTCAGAGACTTCTGACCGGTGTAAACAGTTTTTTTCTCAAATAAAATTATATGACAATGGGATAATATATAACTTATATCCAATAATTATAATATATTTAACAATAAAACTAATTATTTATTACGCTCATTATCCTGTCTCGGTGGACCAATGTCCCTAGTTGCTCAGTTGGAAATTGTGAAAATTCAATGTTTTATGTTCTTCTTTGTGGTGCCCTACCCGGTTAAGGGTGTAGTGACCTCTCCACAACTACTCGTACTGTGCGTGATACAGCGATACACGGATAGAAGGGACCTACAGTTTTTTGAACGAGGAAAAGGGGTCGAGCAGCACCCTGTTGGAAAGGCAATTCAATTTTCCTGCATGAGTTTATTTCTTTTTCATCGCTTTATTATTATACATAGTGACTCAGTATTGCATCAACCACCCCGAATTTTGAACATTGGGATGAAATAACGAAAAAACGCTCTGACAGGTCAAATTCTGTTGAAAGGGGGACAAATAAGGGTGTTCCAATGAGTTTGATATCACTAACCCTCTAGCCGCAACCCCTAACAGCTCTCATTTTTGAATAGGGAAAAGGGGTCGAGCAGCACTTTGTTGGAAAGGCACTTCAATTTCCTGCATGAGTGTATTTTTTTTTCATCGCTTTATTATTATACAGAGTGACTCAGTATTGCTTCAATAACTTTCACACGCCGAATTTGGATCTTTGAGATAGAAAAAACGCAAGGACGGGTCAAAAAATGAATTCGATATCAGTACCCCTCTAGCCGCTACCATAACAGCAGTTATTTCAATTTAAAAGAAAGCGCACGATTACTTTGTAAATATTATTGTTTTCACGTTTTCAGTTATTGTCTCGGTTTCAGCATTTACAACATGTGTTTAGGATACGCGTAGTGATAGAGAAATTTCTAAAAGTAGATCATGCAGGAAATTGAATTGCCTTTCCAACAAGGTGCTGCTCGACCCCTTTTCCCTATTCATAAATGAGAGCTGTTAGGGGTTGCGGCTAGAGGGGTAGTGATATCAAACTCATTTTAACCCCCTTATTTGTCCCCCTTTCAAAAAAATTTCCCGTCGAGCGTTATTCGTTATTCCATCCAAAGCTCAAAATTTGGGGGGGTTGATGCAATACTGAGTCACTCTGTATAATAATAAAGCGATGAAAAAAAAAAACACTCAGCAGGAAATTGAATTGCCTTTCAAAAAAGGTGCTGCTCGACCCCTTTTCCCCTTTTTTTAAAAGAGAGCTGTTGGGGGGTTTCGGCTAGAGGGGGAGGATATCAAACTCATTTGAACACCCCCATTTGTCCCCCTTTTTAAAAAAATTTGACCTGTCCGAGCTTTTTTTTTTTCCATCCCAAAGCTCAAAAATTTTTGGGGGGAAAGTTATGGATGGGCCCCCCTGTATATATATATATATATATATATATATAATATAATATATATATATAAAAATA
>JARQZK010000368.1:0-21095 GCA_030704885.1 Cynegetis impunctata | reverse complement strand
ATTTATTAAAAAAATAAGGGCATGACATTAGCATCTGAAGGGGGGTAAATTATGTTCACCGAAACGTGCGATGCGTTATTTATTTTAATAAATGTGTAAATTGTATTTATTAACCATTGTTTTAAATATGCTTGCTATTTCATTTATTCATTATGTATAATATTTTCGTAAAAATTTCAGCTGCATAAGTTGAAAAAAAAAACAAAAACATTTAGATCAAATTTCCCTTTTTGCCTGTTTTTTCCAGCAGGTTAAAGCACAACCTATTCTTCAAAAATTATTTGAATTTTATATTTGCTGTTTCTTCAATGATGTCGTATTTTTTTGAAATTATTCTGCCTGGTAAAGTATGATATTCAGTATAAAAATAAATCTCGGCCCCAATTTTGAAAAATATATATATATCAATTTCAGTTTGATCTGAATTTTTGTTTTTCATCAAAATTTGGGATTCGAAAATATGGTAGATTTTTGCCTGTCGCCTCAAACGTTATTATTTGTCAAGTTTTCATTACATCAGATGTCCATCTTTCATAACTTAAATTTTAGAAGGGAATTTCAATTTATGTCAAAGTTACTCAATATTTCAATGAATAACTGTTACAGTCCACGTATGTTAATTCTCTGCCCTCTTTTGGGCCCCATTAAATCTGAAAAAATTTTTCAAGTTTACTTTCTGACATTACTCATATTAATATCAAATTACACAAATATCCATATTCAATGAAATTTGAAATGAGAGAAAACTGTATGTTTAAATCTACGAATAAAAAAAATTAAGAATATTAGTAACATGTTTCAATTAGATTTTACTTCATGGAATAAATTGAGCTCATATTTTGCATTAGGAAGACAAAGGGTTTCGTCAAAATGGAGAAGGTGTACGCCTATGGCAAACTGTTTCCCTTTGGGTCTTCTCAGGTTCGCTTTCGAGTTGGCAAGGGCCTTGCGCGAAAAATTATTCGTTTCTGCATGAGGAATTGCTGCGAGAACAGCTACATCTGATGTCGGTAGAAACTAGCTTCTAACAAATTTCCCCGAAGTTGAGAAAAATATATAAAACTTATATGGTGTGTAATGATTATTCAAATTACGTAGTTTTATGATAGTGGTTTTCCTTCCATATATATCCCTGAATTTTAAGTAGAGTTCATCGTTCAGATACGTAGAAGATACCAGAAAAAAATTTATGGAATTTCACTGGCGACTGGCTACTTGAAATACCACTAAGTTTTCTACTTAGATTTAACGTTTGAGTTTTACCTAATGATAGTACCCTATGATAGTTAAACAATTTGATCATTGTCACTGATGAATTAATTATTAATAATAAATTGCAGTGGGAAAAATTGATTTAGTGCCATTGTATATATAATATATTATTATATAATATATATATATATATATATAAAAAATATATATATATATAAAAAAATATATATATATAAATATATATATATATATATATATATATATATATATATATAATATATATATATATATATATATATATATATATATATATATATATATATATATATATATATGTGAAGAGTAGCAAAGCTATGGAATAGTGATTAAGCAAATGTGTTTTGCAAGTACAGCAAGAGTACAACATTGAGTAATATTTTGTGACTATGACAAATCCTTGTCGCAATAACACAAAGGTCACAATACGAATTATCTGCGTTTAGAGGAAGTATCCAATTCCTACATTATTCCAAATTCTATCCATGTCTTCTTTTCTTGTTGTTTTTGATGGCACACTATAGGCACAGCGCAGATTCTCATATTGTAAGCAAACGTATTGCATGTTCTGCCTGAAAGAAGGTAAAAAGTACCTACCACTAGGCAAATTATAAAAGTGGTTCGAGTACAGATCCCTGCGGGATTTTGTTTTGAAAAATTAATTCAAAGACAACAGAATTTTAATCAGAAATGTATTCAATAATATTATGCTACTATATTGGCTAGTTTAATCAGATCTTTTTGTAATCAAAAATATTTCAAAAGATGTCACACATTTTTAGCTGCGCACTCGTGATGTTTCGCAAAATAGGTCTCGTGACTCGAAAGTATAATCGATTGTTTTCGAGGCTCTTGTGATATTATAACTGATTATTTTTTTCGTATAATTTCCAACCAATCAGAACGATCAGTTTAGTTAAGTTACCTTGTATAATTTCGATAATACCTGATTATACATAGTAGCTCTACCAATCAGAAACTACCAGGACCGTCAAATTTTGACGTTTATCAATAATTGTTCAATAATGAGTCGATTCAGAGATTTTATTTAATTTACTCAATAAATAATCGTATCAAATACAATACGTACTTCAAAATAAATACGGTTATACATCTCAAACTTCCTGCATAATTACAAATCGTGTCAGTTTGACAGAATAATCTTTCCGCATCGCGGTCCGTTTATTTAGACTGTCAAACTGACACTCTCTGTAATTATGCAACAAGTTATCGATATATAACATGAATATTTTGAAGTACTTATAGTATTACTACTGATTGTTTTTTTCGTATGATTGTATAATTTCGATAATAACTGATTATACATAGAGTAACACTACGAATCGGAAACTGTTCAAAAATGAGTCGATTAGGAGATTTTACTTAATTCACTCAATAAATAATCGTATCAAATACAATACGTACCCATTTCAAAATAAATGAGGTTATACATCTCAAACTTCCTGCATAATTACAAATCGTGTCAGTTTGACAGAATAATCCTCCCGCTTCGCGGTCGGATTAAACTGTCAAACTGACACTCTTTGTAATTATGCAACATGTTATCGATGTATAACCTGATTATTTTGAAGAACTTATAGCATTACTACTTATAATATCAAAACACACCATAAAATATCAATATAAGATAATTTCAATTAAATTTCCGATGAAAATAAAACCATTCAAAGATTCTTTGTAATAGTTTGGACATAGTCGAGTGGAGTATCTAATTGAAGTAATTTTGTTGAAGGTATTCCTATTAGAGTGTTTAGCAACATTGGTATGCTCAGCTACAAGCTCAAAGACAGGGACAGTTTCCTCGACGCGTATTGTTCAGAGGTCTGATTCGAACGGTCCCGCACCTTGCTCTTGGGCATTGTGTATTGTCCCTGATTTAGTGGTTCTATGAATGACAAGCGATACGTTTAGGCAGATTATTGAAATGTGCCCTCGGGAAAGTGCCTTGTGATCCAGTAGGCAGAAGACTGAAAAGTAAGTAATTGATACGAAAAAAATAGAGATATTACAATATTATGTAGATACATCGAAAAATTAACGTGTGTAACACACTTGATTGTATCGGTGGGAATTATTTTTTGGCATTGGGAAAATTTATTCTGAAGTGAAAAAAAGTTTTCGTTCAGCAATGTTTATGATAAGATATTCATGAACGAAAACAAAACTTGAGTTTACTACGTTTATTATCACAAAAATACTTTGAAAAATATAACACTGCGATTGCAATTTCGGTCACTAGACCATCGTCGGACAGACTGAGTTAAGAACTGAATACTTAATCATAGATATACGCTTACGTGTGGGAAAGAATTATTGCAGGTACCTAAATAGACAAGAGGAACATATCAAGAAGGCTGATCAAAGTGGATTTCCTAAATAGGTACAATAAAATGTTCTTAAAAAAATTATTATTCGTTGAATACACTAAATATAGGAGAATATATCAAGTCAATCTGGTAGTTCAGCAAGATATCTTTTGCATTATGATTGAGTTTAAAAATTACTCAGATTTGGAAATTTTTAAACTCAATCATGATGCAAAAGATATCTTGCTGAACTACCAGATTGACTCGATATATTCTCCTATTCAAACAATAATGATTTTTCTAAGAACATTTTATTGTACCAATTTAGGAAATCCACTTCGATTAGCCCTTCTTGAAATGTGTTCCTCTTGTCTGTTTAGGTACCTGCAATAATTCTATCCCACCCGTAAGCGTCAAATCTATAATTATGTCTTCAGTTCTCAAATCAATCACCAAGCTAGTTAGTCGAGTACTCAGCGTAAGCTGGCTAGTATTTGGGAGGTCTCAGGTTCAAACCCCGGGGCCGACTGGTCTGTCATGAGTTTTTTCAGAGGTTTCCTCATGGTAATGTAAGTCACTGCTTGCAAACTTACTAGGCGAATGCTGGGCCAGTATTAATCCTCTGAACCCTACCCACACTTCCTATGTTCCATGAATATCTCGTCTCACCTATCCTTAATGCACTTGAACATACAAGTGTATCCTCTGATCTGGCTGAAGGAGTTAATTCCAAACACAAGCTGCCCGCCTACCTGACACATACTTCAGGGAGGAATGAAACACGTGTGTTTCCTTTAAATCAATCTGCCCGATGATGGTCTAGTGACCGAAATTGCAATCGCAGTGTTATATTTTTCAAAGTATTTCTGTGACAATAAACGTAGTAAATTCCAGTTTTGTTTTTGTTCATTTTGTTATATTATCACGTAGTAACGACGGATTCCATCAACTATAAAATATTCAGTTATTATTTATCTTTGATTAAAATGAGTGATCATTTGAAACGAGTTCACACAATTCGAATCTTGTCGAGAATGAAACTAATTAAATACTCAATTAACAGTAAATTAATTAATTGAGGAAGTGGAAATATATTTGTGACAAAAAAGTTGATTAGATAAATAAGGTAGATGCTAATACCGGAATTTCCAGCTATAGGTAGGTACTTATTGATCATTAATATTTATCCGACTATTATCCGGTTCTCATCCAAATGTTTCCCGGGAGTTCTGGAGGTGATCTGGATGTGTTTCATCGTTGTTGACATTCAATCATGAGGAATCGATGAAGCTGTGGTTCAAATTACACAACCCTTGACATCGATGCGGTAGTATAGTTGCATGTTTCTTGACATTTTTAACGAAGGAATCTACTCCTCGTACCATTTATTTCCCACTCTCTCGCTCTCAAAAAGTCTTTCATATACATGGGGAGAAATTCGTCCAAATTAACCAATTTTGAAACAGGTTTATCTTTGACCAATATGACGAAAAAAATTAGGGGGGCATTACTCACTCAGTTGGTAATTGTAAGTGCAAAGATGAATGACACATCGTGGCCAAGTTCAAAGTGGGTTATCTTGGAATGTTCCCTGAACTGGGTAATTAAATGCTATTTCATTCATTTCTCTGCCAAGGTAGCCCTCGCACAACTATGTTAATGAGTAAGAAACTTTTGAAATTGATTTTTCATTAATCTGCTGGCGTGCCCATTTTTTTCGGCCCTTGAGCCCTGAGTTGTAATAATGGTCACAATAAAATAAAAACAAACACAGATTAATTCGAGGATTTAACTTATAATGTTAGTTTGATGAATCATCACATTTTGACCGTTTCAGTTGATTCAAGTATATGTTTTTATAGTATCATCAATTAATATGCTGTGAATCTTCGACTTTTTTTACAATCTTTTGCAATCATGTCTAAAGGACGCGAGTGAGTATTGCGTTTACCTGACGTTTGGCCGTTATGGAGCATTTTTTTGAAATTTCTTTTGTGCTTATTTTGTAGCTTCCCCTTGAAGATTGACAATAAATGTTATTGTCGAAATATCCGGAAATAGCGTAGTGTTAATAAAGTATCAACGTGTATTTTGCTTACTGCTTAGTATACGACCGCCAAGATATTATCTTATCATCTAACTTGTATATATATAGATAGTATATATTATATCTAATCTATATATATACAATTTAGGATCATATATACATATATATATAATGGTTATATACTATGCTATCACAGCTAATATATGATAGTATATATATATATATATATAGTATATATACTATATACATAACTTATTATAGCCATATTACTACTATCGTTAATATATATAGGTTACATTCTAGACTGACCCGGCACGTTTGTTCTGCCTAGATTCAGTTACCGTAAGATATTTTATCTGTCTTTCTATGCATTCATGAGTACTAGTCTCGAGAAGTATATCTTAAGACATTAGTGCTCCCTATCCTATTATCTATCTAAGTGGTTATACCTTTATCTAGTTATAGTTTATCTATTCCATCCATTGATCTTACCACAATATTCGATTAAGGTGGCATGACACCTGGCCAAGCGTTGTTAACTGTCCATGTACACAGGAGATTGTTTTTATCCTAATCTAATCTATCTTATCTAGATGGTATCTAATCTTTATATTAAAACAGGAGGTTTAATAATAACAATTTACACATTTATCAACATGACAATTAACGGAGATCATGAATATCGAACGACGCCACTGTATTTCGGTGAACTTTACCTTCTCCCGGATACTAAAGCTCCGGCACTGATTTGCCTTTAGCAATCTGAAGAAGGTGAATTTTCCACCTGAAACCGTGACGTCTGCGTTATTTCAATTTAATAAATGTATAGAATTGTTATTTATTATTCGCGTCTTTCGAATCTATGTGTTAATTAGTTCACACCATGTATCTGGCGCGACAGGATAACAATCCCAAAACTTAGTTATCTATTCATTTATTATGTTTTACTATAATCTCGTATTCTATAACTTCCTATCCTATCCGGTTTTATCTATTTATAGACTATTATACTCTTTTAATCTAATTTATATTACTATCATTTAATAATAGTATAATACTATACAGCATCTATTCATGACCCGGCTAAATCGTAGCTTAAATTATTAAAATAGGCTATTCAATAAATAATGTAGCGTTGTTGAATAGTAAAGGTGTAAATTATTAGGGTTTATTTATTTTTTTAATGCACCATCATAAATTTTGTTGATTCGGTGAGAGGGGTAGATTGTTCTCTTCTTATTGAAAAAATAAAAAGAAATATTAAGGTTTTTCCGACCACGCCTCACAATTAAGGGGGTTGAAAATCAGATTTTGATCTGGATTCTGGATATACATCCTAAACCGGATATGCAGCCAGGTTCAAAATTTTCTCATGGGAAGTCGGTCGCAATGGAATATGCCACTGTTTGGAGAGGAGTTTTTAATAATAAAAAAAAACTAAAGGGGTATGTATCGTATAGATGGGTAAGAAATTTAGGATTGTATGTATTGTTTGAATGCTGTAATCCTGGAAAAATAGAAGCAGAAAATTTGGTCTAAAAAATAAAAAAACAAAATTGAGGGGTGGAGCAACCCTTGAACATGTTGGGGGAAATAAGAAATAATGTTCAGGATTGTTGGCTCGAGTTCTCAGACCTAAACGCTGATTATGCACACAAAAAGAGAATTATGTGTAGAATCCGGGTCTAGCCATTTCAGAGGAGTTTTAACTTCTAACACCGTGACAATAAACGAGAATTTATATTATTTAGCATATATATATAAGACTTCTTGATAATTATTTCTGTGTACAGCACAATTACAGGGAAACGTCGATGCTGCGCAATGCTCAAACTAACTGCGATTTTATGAAAAGTTGACGTTTCCCAGCGCAATTCCGGGTACAGTGGCTTTTATCAAAACTTTTTAATAAAATCGAGTTTTTTTTGAGATTCACACAAAGCTGTTTTGCTAATAATTATCCATAAGGTTAAAATGTTCACCAAGGCGACAACAATTCAATAAATAAATTAGATATATATATATATATAGTATATATAATATATTTTATTATATATATACGTATATATACATATATATATAGTAATATATATATATTATACGTATATATACATATATAATATATATATATATATATATATATATATATATATATATATATATATATTATAGATATATATTATATATATATATAATATATATACTAAAATATATATATATATTTTATAATATAATATATAATATATATATATTATATATATTAGTAAATAAATATATTCATTATATACTATTATATAACTCACAATTGTCGTCAACAACAATGTCGATCTCGAGACAGGAGGTGATCGGAAAGCTTATTCGGGGTTTGAAAGAAATCTCTCCAATCATCTGATTTAATTTAATTTCACAAACTAATGCGAAAACAATGCCCGTATAGAATTTTTTGCGGAAAGCGCTCCAGGAAATACAGAAATTTCCGTCGGTAATTAAATTAACATACTTTTGGACTAATTGTATTATATTACATACTTTTGGAAAACTTAATTGTATCGAATTTTTGAAACGCTGATGGCGTGCTTTATTGTTATTGTTATTTTATTGTTAATTCTATAGGATAGTCTGGTAACTGAAGTCAATAATTTAAGGGGAATGGAAATCTGTAATCACATCACGCGGTGAGGTCGCACTAGAGCATTAGGTCCTTTCTCCCAACTTCGAGTGTCTTATTATTTTATAATACGTTTCGCTCAATATTTATTATCTTTTGTGTATGCTTCCTATAATTTTTACTGTTCGACGTTTCTTATTGTGAGACCACTGCTGAAGCTGAGTATTTGTCTTACTAGCAAAGGACAAAAGTTGCTGAAGCATGTAAAATCATCACGTGCGGGTTGACATGTTATTAATAGATGGATGAATAAAACGCTTGTGTAATGAATTCCGAAAAATAGGGTAGTTCAATGCTTTTTCTGCCTGGGTTTCCTAAATGTGGGGGAATTAAAGTATGCTGTGATAACAAACAATATTCCGCATTCACAATCCCGGCACCCAGACCGGCAGATTTTACTTCTATGAACTTTCGTGCATGTTTGTAGACGACACAAGAGATGGCTTATAATTGGAAATCTGGTATTCAGGTGTAGGCTTTGAAATTGTCATAAAATTAATATATACAGATATAGTTTTTTTGGTGTAGAGTAGACATTAATGATAAATTTATTTCATTGGATATACTTTCTTAACTGAGAAATTAACTATATCTATTGAAAAATATATAAAATCTTTCTTTTAAACCGCGTGTCGCAACCAAGTAATGGAATTCCAGCTCTTAAGGAATACTTTCTCTTGTGTTGTGTTCCAGAAAATCCTTGAAAAAAAATCAACTTATCCTAACTTTGGTAATACTATATAATATATATATATATTATATAGTATATAATATATAGTATATAGTGAGTATTAGATATTAGTGTATATAGAGTATAATATCTAATAATATATACTATATAAGATTTATTGAAAGCGATGGCTAATGGATGGAATCGTAAAAAACACTAGTAGAAGCCTTGTCACAACGCTTTGGATTTTTATGGTGTGGTAAGTTCATAGTTAGTTCTATGCTTTGATTTTTTAAATGTTGTACTTAGGCTTATAAGATTCAGTGCACCTTCTTAATTGAATTTTCCATAGTTGAATATGATCTACTAGGAGTTTACATATATAAATCTACTAAGTGTTTCGAATAGTTTGAGTGTTTTGTTAGGAAAGCGTGTATTTTCAAATTGGTTGTTGTTCGCGACCAGTGCTGGTTTGGCCTTTGGCAGAAGCTAGAGTTTATTTTTTGTTGTGTATTCAGCGACCCCACATTGAAAATAAAGATATGCGGAGCTCTGTACTGTTAGATATGTCTGGTTAGTGCTTAGTCCTACTGAGCACCCGGGACCTTTGATCGTGGAAATTTTACGAAAGTATCAAGCGTTGATATAGATACCTTTCCACGTACCGTGCGTAGCACTCAGTGTGTTTTAGTGGCCTGAAATACTTTCGCTGGTCTTCTCCGATCCTGGTCTGCAGATGTTTATCGCCGATGTTGGCAACAGGAGTCTGTGGGAGACGTAAAATTTTTCTAAGGTGATGTGCATATCCGGTTTACCGGAAGTACGGTATCAGATTGCTTATTTGAAATGAGACACCCTGTATATATATTACGCATTTTTGGATTCCTCACAAAATTCTAGATAGATTTTATATATAATGTCCTATACGTATCTTCAACTGTTTCGGAAATATTTGAATTTATTTGTCAAAAATTACGTATGCAGATCGAGTAATAATCATATTTTTCTTCAAAGAAAAAACGGTATTACTGCCCAATAAAGATAAATTTCCTAATAGAGGTGGTTCTGTTTTAGCGTAAGATGAATAGTATTTTGACATTTAATATACATGGTGCTCAGGAAAGTATTACAAAAATGGATGTTGAAAAACTACAAAAAGTCCATTTTTTCAAATGAATACCTACAACTTTTATTATTTTATTCGATTCAGTATCAAAAATAAGGGCTACTTTGTATAAGGTCGCCTATTCCTAAATCTTATAGTTTTCGAAATACCTATTTGCAAATTAATGGTTTTTGGTTAAAAAAAATGATTTCCTGAAACTTTGTAATAGTAGGCGTGTGATGCCATATTTGTTTTCGGCCAGGTTACCATGGAAACAAATTCCAAAGAGTCATTATTCGAAAAATTATTATATATAGTAACACAATCATGCCAAGTCCTTTGAATTATACAAACGAAGATTACCTGAATTTGTTTATTTATGGAGAGTGTAATAAAGTGATAACAAGAACATGTGATATTTTTGCTGCTCGGTATCCGCAAAAAACCAAGCCATCACCAAATAGGTATGGTTTCATTTTCTGCTTATTGCTTTTGACAGTTCCAACATTTATAAAATTTTGTATTATATATTTAACGGTACCTATTTGGTGATGGCTTGGTTTTTTTGCGAATACCGAGCAGCAAAAATATCACATGTTCTTGTTATCACTTTATTACACTCTCCATAAATAATAAACAAATTCAGGTAATCTTCGTTTGTATAATTTGAACGACTTGGCATGATTGTGTTAATATATAACGTATATATAATAATTTTTCGAATAATGACATCTCTTTGGAATTTTTTTCCATGGTAACCTGGGCCCGAGAACACATATGGCATCACACGACCTATTTACAAATTTCAGGAAATCATTTTTTTTTAACACCAAAACCCATTAATCTTTGCAAATATTTTCGAAAACTATAAGATTTTAGGAATAGGCGACCTTATACAAAGTAAGCCTTGTAGGTATTCATTCGAAAAAAATGGACTTTTTTTTAGTTTTTCAATATCGCATTTTTGTAATACTTTCCTGAGCACCCTGTTTATAAAATGTCAAAATACTATTTCATCTTACGCTCTAAAAACAGAACCACCTCTATTAGGAAATTTATCTTTATTTGGGCAGTAATATACCGTTTTTTTTAAAAGAAAAATATGATTATTACTCGAATCTGCATACGTAATTTTGACAAAATAAATTCAAATATTTCCGAAAAAATTGAAGATAGTATAGGACATTATAAATAAAAATCTATCTTGGATTTTTGTGAAGAATCCAAAAATGTAATAATATACCAGAGTGTCCTATTTGAAATAAGAAGCTGATACCTACTTCCGGTATAACCGGAAGTGCAATCAACCTTGAAAATAGCCGGATGTCCCCCATCGACCATCAGTACACAGCCAAATTTTCAGATATTTCCTATGTTTAGTTTTCCATATATCCATCGATGTAGTTCCCTGGTGGGACACCCTGTTATATATATATATATATATATATATATATGTTATATATTTATATAATATAATATATATATATATATATATATACAATATATAATATTATATATATATATATATTGATATATAAGTATATATATATATTAATATATATATATAAATATATATATATATATTATATATATATTTATATATATATATATATATATATATATATTATATATATATATACAGGGGGTTTCCAAATGTAGAGCGAAAGTTTTCAGAGGGTATTTCCTTGTCGAAAATTCAAGGGGGTTTTTCATGTACAAAAAAATCTCTCAGGCCCGTCCTTGAAAATTTTACACGCTTTCCAAAAATGAACTTATATAATGAACTAGTATGATTTATTCATATGGAAAATTAAGAAGGTGCTACTGAATTCTTAACTTAAGTACAACATAAAAATCAAAGTGACTGAACTATGAACTACCACATTAAAAATCAAAGCGTTCGACAGGCTCCTACTAGATTTTTTCGATTGACCATTTGCTCCTTTCTAATAATATATATATAATATATATATATATTATATATATTATAATATATATATATTACTATTATTATATATATATATATATATATATATATAAAGTTAGATAAGTGATTTTTTCAAGATTTTTCTGGCACAACAAAGGAAGTATTCGTTAAAGCTGGCAGATTCCATTTACTTGTTGCAAACGGGTTGTAATAAGAAGATTTATTTCAATAGATATAGTTAAATTTTTCTCAAGTATAGAAAGTATATCCAATGAAAATAAATTTATCATTATGTACTTACACCAAAAAATTATTGTAAATATTAATTTTATGACATTTCAAAGCTACACACAATACCAGATTTCAAATTATAAGATCTCTTGTTCGTCTACAAACTGCGAAAGTTTAGAAGTATCTGCGGTGGATTGGGATGCGAATTATTGTTTGTTTCAGCATATTAATTCCCCCACATTTAGAAACCAGAAAGCATTGACTACCCATTTCGAATTCATTACACAACGTTTTATTCATCCATCAGTAATAACATGTCGTGATTTAATGTTCAGCAACTTTGTCCTTGCTAGTAAGACAAATACTCAGCTCAGCTGTCTCACAATAGAGAACGTCGACAGTAAAATTTAGAATGCAACACAAAAGATAATAAATGAGCGAAACGTATAAATATAAGACACTCGAAGTTGGAGAAGACTAATGCTCTAGTCGTGATGTGATTACAGATTTTCCATTCCCCTAAATTATTTGACTCAGTTACAGACTTCCTAAGATATAAGCGCCATCAGCGTTTCAAAATTCGGATACAATTAGTTCCAAAGTATGTAATACGCGAAAGTGTATTTCCTGGAGCGCTTTCCGCAAAATTCTAAACGGGTATGTTCGATAGTTTGTGAAATTAAACTTAATTCAGATGACTTGGAGAGATTTTTCTTCAAAACCGAATAAGTTCGATCCTGTTGTGATTATATAATATATATAATTATATATTATATATATATAATATATATATATATATATATATAATATATTATAATATATATATATATATATATTATATTATATATTATATATATTATATGATATATATTATATATATATATATAATATATATATATATATTATATATATATATATATATATATATATATATAAATATATATATATATATTATATATATATATATATATTATATCATATATATATATGATATATATATATATATATTATAATAATATATATTATGATATATATAGTATATATATATTATATATATATATGTATATATACGTATATTATATATATTATATATATATATATATATCTAATTATTTATTTGAATTGTTGTCGCCTGTGAACTATTTTTAACCTTATGATAATTATTAGCAATAACAGGCTTGGTGAATCTCAAAAAACTCGATTTTATTAAAAAGTTTTGATAAAGCCACGAATGTCGTGGCGAAACGTCAACTTTTCAATAAAATCGAGTTGTTTGAGATTCGCCAAGCCTGTTATTGCTAATAATTATCAGAAAGTTATATATATATCTAATATATAAAATTCTCGTGTCACGGTGTTAGAAGTTAAACTCCTCTGAAATGGCTAGACCGATTCTCATAAAATTTTGTGTGCATATCAGGTAGGTCTGAGAATCGGCCAACATCTATTTTTCATCCCCGTAAATGTTAAGGGTGGTCCACCCCTCAATTTTGTTTTTTTATTTTTTAGACAATTTTCTGTTCTATTTTTTTCAGATACAGCATTCAAAAATACATACAATCCTAAATTTTTACCCATCTACGATCAACCCCTTTTTTTATTTATTAAACTCCTCCGAAATGGCTCGACCGATTCCCATGAAATTTTGTGTGCATATCGGTTAGGTTTCAGAATCAGACAAAATCTATTTTCAACCCCCTTAATGTTGAGGGTGGTCAAAACCTTAATATTTCTTTTTATTTTTCAAAAAAATTACCCCTCTACGATCAACAAATTATGATGTTGCATTAAAAAATAAATAAACTCTAAAATTTTACCCTTCTATCAACAACCCATATTTTTGAATAGCCATTTTAATAATTTAAGCAACGTTTGCCGGGTCAGATAGATTGTGTATAATGATAGATAGATAGTAAGGTAGATAGATAGATAAAACGATAGATAGAAAGTTAGATAGATAGAAATATATAAAGATAGATAACTAAGTTTGGATTGATTCGGCCGATACATGGTGTGAACTAATAAACATATTGAAACAGAATTATAATAACAATTTATACATTTATTAAATGAAATAACGCAGGACGTACGTTTCGGTGAAAATTCACCTTCTTCAGATGCTAAAGGCAATCAGTTTGCCTTTAGTATCCGGAGAAGGTAAAGTTCACCGAAACGTGCGTCATGCGTTATTTCATTTGATAAATGTGTAAATTGTTATTATTAACTCCTGTTTTAATATAGATAGATAACCATCTAGATAGATAGATAGATAGATAAAAAAAATTTACATGGCAGAACAACGTTTGCCGGGTCAGATAGATATGTAGATAGATGGATAGATAACTATCTAGAAAGATACCTAGATAGATAATTGGATAGGTAGATATACATCGGCAGATAGATGAATAGATAGAAAGATAGATAAAAATAATTTATATGGCAGAACAACGTTTGCCGGGTCAGCTAGATATATATATATATATATATATATATATATATATATCTATATTATATAATATATATAGTATATATATAATATATATATATATCCTTATTGGTATATATAATAGGATATATATATTATATCATATGATAATACATATTAGGATAATAATATTTGGGTATAGCAGTAAGCAAAACGTGAACTCTTATAACACTATATTTCCGATATTTCGACAATAATTATTGTCATCTTCAGGGAAGCTACAAAATAAGCACAAAAGAAATTCAAAAAATGCTCCATAACGGCCAACAGTAACAATACTCACTGTGTCTTTGAGAATGATTGCAAAAGATGTAAAAATCGAGATACAGCATTATTGATTTCTATAAAACATTATTGATCGAGAACACAAAATGTGATGATCATCAACTAACATTATAAGTTAAATCCTCTGAATTAATTGTGTTTTGTTTTATTTTATTGTGACCATTTTAACTCAGGGCTCAGGGGAAAAAAGGCACTCCAGCAGATTATGAAAAAATCAATTTCAAAGTTTCTCTACTCATAACATAGTTGTGGCGCTAGGAAAAAATACCAAATTACTATTAAAACAGAAACATGTTTATTAACCCGCAGTATAAGTACAATCAGTTTTTTATAGAAATAACACTATCATTTTAACATGTTTTGTCGAAAACGCATGGACTTAAGTCACTTTTCCCTGGGATCAGGCGTGAATCGGTGGATCGTTCACGTAATCATCTTCACTATCTTCAGGTTTTTTTTTAACTCGAGGGACCTACTGTTTAACGCCGGTTCCGAACGGCCAATGGGCTTGTAAACAATGTACATTACCCAACACTCAATCTCATAATTAGAACCACTAAATTCAGGACATACACAATGCCCAAGAGCAAGGTGGGACTCGAACCCACATCGTCGGTCAACAAACGGTACAAGGCGGTACTCGCTCACCGCTGGTCTACCGAGGCCCCTGTCTTCAGGTTGATTTGATGAAGGTCAATAGTTGGTAAAAGTCTTCAGCATCTGGTCTTTCAAGAAATTTGTTTAAGGCTTGCAACTCGTCCAACTTGGCCTTCTTGATGGGTAGTTGCGTGAGGTGCCATTTTTTCAACGTCACTGCACCCTTCTGTTTCTCTTGATTTTTGGTATTTTTTTTCACCATTGGAGATTGTTGATAAATGTTCGAAAATTTTTTTTTGTAATGATTTTATTAGGATGCTCATTTTGAAATTTCAGCATACTTATAGACCGGGTAGGGAAGGGACATTCCACCGTGTACACTGGGGAAAGAAAGGCGCTCCAATTCTGAAATTCAAAATCATGCCCACAACCGATTACTTGGAACGGACTGGATTTCAATCGACAGTTTGTAAATGCCTCCCTACAGTCATCTGTTCTTTTCTTTTTTTTTGTTCCTCTACTCGATGGATTCGGTTCTTCTCCAGTAGATTCCGAACGCTCACTGTCCATGTTCACTGAACCAAACACAAACTTCACAAATACACTTGAAAAATTCACAGAAAAATGCGAAGCTAGGAGCAATATCAAAATAATACCTATTGCAAGGATCAATATCAAGGAAATATTACGTTTTGCTATGACGAGACACTTATAACGTTGCTGTGATTCACAGAGGCGAAAGCGAGACAAATGTACTGAATATCCCAAGGCGCGCTAGGACTCAAGTCGTTTTTCCGCAGTACGATGAATCGTTTTAGTGTGATATTCAGGACCCAAGTCCCTGTTATTAAGGTATCTTATAGTACCTTGAAACCGCTATTAGATGTCACCTCAAACTCATTTCTAGGAAGAAGTGGACTGAAGTCGTTTTTCCCCAGCACCCTTTGTATATATATATATATATATATATATATATATATATATATATATATATATATATATATATATATATATATATATATATATATATATATATATATATATATATATATATATAAATATATATTTATATATATATATATTTTATATATATATAATATATATATATTTATATTATATATATTATATAATATATATATATATATAATATATTATATATATATATATTTATTTTATATATTTATATATATATATATACGTATATATTTGCCTAGTGCACCTGAAATCCCAAAGCTGGTTTCTGTTAGAACCAAATGATTTGGCCTTTGGGATTATTCAAAATGGCGAAACAAAATTGTCATGATATTGGTAAATTGTTGCAGCTTTCAAAGTATCGCGAAAAAGGAGTGGCGAGGGAAGTTGGCATGCAGTGATTATCTATAAACTGGTGGCAAAAGATATGGAGATGATTAATTAGAAACAATATTTGAAATTCAGCATTTTAGGGCTAATTTCAAAACTATAATACCTCATTCTGAATCCCACAGATAGAGGGTATTGAAAAATTTGTACATGAATTGAATTTAAGTCAAAAAGGTTCCATTTTGGTTGGTATAAAATTTTTTTTTCAACGCCGCCGATTTTAGACATAGGAATTTCTTATATTTTGTAGTTTTTGAGGTTTTTGCGGTCACAAGCTGCCGTGATTGGGTTAGATGAGGTAGTATTTTAAATGTCGATTAGAGTTTATAATCAGTTAAATGTCTTCAGGGGGTTCACTCAATTTCCTTCACCACTGCATTAGTTATGTCTAAATTTTCAATGTTTCGGAAAATTTTTCGAATATTGTGCATTTCTAAAGCCCTTATAAATTCAGTTGGATCACTGAGAAATTTGTACGTGAAATATAAGTTGTTGTTAGGTAAGTGCTATAAAAGGATTTTTCAAATATTTTCGTTCATCGCCGAATATTTTTATGTAGGATTTTATGCGTTATCGCAGGTTTTTAAACCTTATTTTCAATGTGCATTCTTTTCAGCGCCTTTTAATTGAACTAAGGAGTTAAAAATTTGTATGTTGAAAAATAATTAAAAATTACGGAGAAAAGACCTTTAACGACGAAAGCTCGCACCTCCATTTCATTTTTTTTTTCTGTGCAGCAATCATGACACATTCCGCTCAAATGCACGAAAAGAATTTTTAATACTCTCCAGTTCTTCGTTCATCGCAATATTTAGCTTGTGACCTTGAAACGTTTTGTTTGAAATTGGTATTGACATTCGGGATTTATTTTTCAGAAATAAGGATCATGTGATCTTTCATAACTGAAAGTTTAAACTTATCCTGTAGGTCAGATGAAAGAAAGTATTCTGATGAACTTCCTTTCGAATAACAGGAGGAGGCCGCATCTATGTACTGTTATGGATAACGACGTATAGAATAACGAATGTTATATATATATATATATATATATAATCATATATAATATATATATATATATATATATATATAATATATATATACTTATCACATAAGATAGATAGATAGTATATTTGGTTTACATAAATAAAAAAGTCAAGTTACAATTAAAATACAATATAAAAATTCAGAATGATTTATTTCATTTTAATCACTTCAAAGTTTCACATTGAAAGTCCTCCAAACTGTTATGGTGTGTTTTCCAGAAGATACATCTTTCAATGTTTTCCAAAAAAAGTCTTCTTCTGGAGTTTTCTCAATTGAATAGGATATCCATTATGTAATCTCCTTTTCATTTGTTTATCATGCCTGTACATTCAATCTAGCTTTGCTCAATATTGAAGTCTTCACTAGATCTGACTCCAATATGGTTGACATTTATGATCTTCTTTCATGCATTTGGTGGGTTTATTCACAATATTCCATGGCTAGCCTTAGTATTAGTTTCAGCTTACAACCAGTCAATATATTGTGTTTTTTGAATATTGGCTTGCAGTGGCATTGCGAGTTCACACCTTCAATGGCCCTGAGAGCCTCCTTTTGGGCCCCTATAATATTATATATATATATATATATATATATATATTATATACATATGACTATATAATATATATATATATATATATATTATATATATATATATATATATATATATATATATAATATATATATATATATATATAGTTGAATGGATCCTTCGTTATTACGTGATAATTTAACCTGTATTAACAAAACTAAATATGAATTTACTACGTTTCATTATCACAAATTATTTTGAAAAATATAACACTGCGATTGCAATTTTCGTCACTAGACCATCATCGGGCAGATTGAGTTAAGAACTTCTTAAACTCAATCTGCCCGATGATGGTCTAAAGTGACCGAAATTGCAATTCGCAGTGTTATATTTTTCAAAATACTTTGTGGATAATAAACGTAGTAAAATTCAAATTTAGTTCTTGATATATTCATATATATATATATATATATATATATATATATATACTTATATATATATATATAGTATATATATCACAAAAAATAATGATGGATTTTGAATCAGAATCATTGGAAACATACCTCCATACCGATTTTCCATTCATCATAAAATACAGGTGTGTTCGAAAAAACGAATTATTATATTTTTTTCAATGCTCATCAAAAATCATCCCATTCGTAATAGTCCAAGCATCCCAGCAGCCACCAGGACGTTACTTATTTTCTCAGCAATTTATATCTATGGGATGAGTTAGATTTCTTATTGTACTTTCAGTGTATGCTATCTATGCTGCCGACGGCCAATTTCCAGGTATCAGGTGCTAAAGATGGAAAAAAAATCAACTCACTTGTTTATTTTTGTCAGTCTTGATTTTTATATTAGTTTGATTCTTACGGAAACTATTTCAATGCCTTATGCAAGCAGCCAGACCTATCGCTATGGGCCAAACATACCGGCCAGATACAAAATATAAAGTGGTCCCTATGAGTATGAACTCAAACAAAGGATTCAAGAAAAATTACACCATTTCTTGTTATAATACCTATACCTGTGACTGTAGCCATACGCCTAAATAAATACAAAATTACTTTTTTTTTCCCCCCTTGGATTTTTTGTATATAATGATTTTTTCACTACGATACTTTACTGCCAATAACTTGTTGACATAATTATAAATTGATTTATCATCATTTTTAAGTTATTCTTTTCTCGGGCTCCCTGTTCAGAGACAAGTTATCTTTCAGAATCATGAATTTCGGTAGAGATATGTATAAAGCAATCTTCAAATAAGAACCAATAATTGGCCTTATTCTCCAAAATTACTACAATAGTAAATTTTCTTGAGACATTAAAAAAAAAATTATTTGTTCTTCGGATACCCTGTATACTATTGATGACAAAAATTGGTACAGGTATATTTTAAGTGATCTTGATTTATGATCCATCCTTATTTTTTCGAGAAAAAAAATCCCTACGATAATACTTTTTGAAAAATTGATCGGCAGTTTTGCCCACGATAACAGCCTAAAAATATAATTACTCACTTATTTAGATAGAATTTTCAAAAATCGATCGAATAATAACGATTTTACAGGGGTGGTACAGTCTTTATTTATGGACACACCTGTATATATATATAATATATATATATTATATATATATAGGTAGTTACTATAAACATTTTAGTATGTTTGGCGTCCTCTTTTTTCTATTTTATTTGTACATTGAAAATACTCTAACTTTCTATTTTATTGATTTTCAGGTTCTAAGCACCATTAGTGTTCAAGGGGGTTCTATGTCCCCAATGTTCACCTCAAGAGAAGAGGCAGATCAAAAAAGTTTTAGCATACACGTTCAAAAGAATTATCCCAAAGAATGGAATAAAATGCTCCAACAATACGCAGGGTGAAAATTGAGAGTTATTTGATAGTCTTGAAGCTATATGTGAATAGTTAAGCATACAATTTCAATCATTAGTCCAAAAAATTTAAGTTACAAAGAATAAACAGTGTTTGACTTTTAGATTCATTGAATAAAGCAATAATTTTGTTATTTTAATCAAACTCTATTCTGGGGAAAATTGTAAATAATTTTCAAAAATACAACTGGAGATAATATGTGATTATAAATTTGTATGAAAAACTTTGTTGAAAAAAAACTGTTGATTTTAATTCTGATTTAAAATGATATAAAAATTATTCCTTATAAATATAATCATACAATTCATATATTTTTTCAGGAAGACACTTCAAAACATATGGCCATAGGAACTCTATTTTGTAATATGAATAAGTAAAATTCTTCTCTCACAACCATTATGTTTTTTCTTTTTATTCTTATTATAACCCTTTCCTTACGATTTCATCAAATCTTTCTAGTTTTATAAAATTTTCTCAGCTACAAACATTAGTATGTCTAGTGTACTATTATATAGAACATATATATATATATATATATATATATATATATATATATATATATATATGTATATATATGTATATAGTATATATTATATATATATATATTATATATATATTATATATATAATATAATATATATATATATATATGATATATATATATATATAT